>CAJQZM010040628.1:0-41752 GCA_907164665.1 Colias nastes | reverse complement strand
CGCTCTGTTGAAAGGGCGGGGGGCAGAGCTTTCCTGCTCATGCGCCCACCGCGTGCTGCCGCGGCAAAGGCAGCCGCCGTCAGGGCGCCGGTCAGGCCGAGAGCCCAGCCGACGGCCCCGCGTGGGCCGTTATAACGCGCCACTCAGGACTTCTTCGCAGGAAGGAAGGTCGCAAGCATCTCCTTGGCCGATCCACGAATGACATCGAGCAGTTCAGGCTCGGTCGGCAGGGACGACAGGAACGCTTTCGCCTGTTGCAGGGTGATATGAGGCGGTAGCGGGGGCACGTCGGGATCGGTTCTGGCTTCGAGAATGACAGGACGATCTGCGCTCAGAGCCTCTTCCCACGCGCCGGCGATCTGATCCGGGTGATCGACCAGAATGCCCTTGAGGTCGAGGAGTTCGGCATATTTGTGATAGGGGAAATCGGGGATGGACTGTGTGGCAGTCGTCTTGCCCTCGCCGAGCTGGACGCGCTCTTCCCATGTCACCTGATTGAGATCCTGGTTATTGAGAACCAGAACGATCAGTTTCGGATTTTCCCACTGCTTCCAGTATTTGGAAATCGTGATCATGACATTCAGTCCGTTCATCTGCATCGCGCCATCGCCCATGCAGGCAATGACGGTGCGTTCGGGGAACGCCATTTTGGCAGCGACCGCATAGGGCGTGCCAGCCCCCAGAGAGGCGAGGCCGCCTGAGAGGGATGCTTTCATTCCACGGCGTATTTTGATGTCACGCGCAAACCAGTTGGCGACCGAGCCTGAATCGGCGGTGATAATGGCGTTTTCCGGCAGGAGAGGGGACAATTCCCAGAACACGCGTTGCGGATTGACCGGATTGGCATCTGTCATGGCGCGTGCTTCGAGCACCTTCCACCATGTCTCGACCTCTTTTTCGATTTTCTCGCGCCAGCTGCGATCGCTCTTGCGCTGTAAAAGCGGGATAAGGGCGCGAAGGGTGGCCGTGCTGTCTCCCTGCAGGCAGACTTCCATGGGGTAGCGAAGAGACAGATTGGACCCGTTGATGTCGATCTGCACCCCACGTGCCTGACCCGGATCGGGCAGAAACTCGCTATAGGGATATGCGGAGCCGACCATCAGGAACGTATCGCATTCCTTCATCAGGTCCCAGGACGGTTTGGTGCCGAGCAGACCGAGCGATCCGGTTACATAGGGCAGTTCGTCCGGCACGGCTGCCTTGCCAAGAAGAGCCTTGGCGATGCCTGCGCCGAGCAGATCGGCAATGGCGATCAGTTCGTCCGTCGCATCGAGCGCGCCCGCGCCGGCCAGTATGGCGACTTTCTTGCCCGAATTCAGGATTTCGGCTGCGGCCTGCAATCCGTGCATTTCGGGCACGGGGCTGATAACGGTCTCGCCAATGCCGGTATGGGTAAAGCCATGCGCCACAGGCGCGTCCTTGTAGGGCAGTTCCTGCAGGTCATTGGGAACGATCACGATCGTTGGGGCGCGCTTGTCGCGGGCAATGCGAACGGCACGGTCGATGGCATGGCGCATCTGCGTAGGCTCGGTAACCGTGACGATATATTCGGACCCGACATCCTTGCAGAGCGATTGCAGATCGACTTCCTGCTGGTAGTTCGAACCCATACAGGTGCGGGCCTGCTGCCCCATGATGGCAACGACACCGACATGGTCGAGCTTGGCGTCATACAACCCGTTGAGCAGATGGATGGCCCCCGGCCCGGATGTTGCAAAACACAGACCGACCTGACCCGTGAATTTTGCATGAGCCGATGCCATGAAGGCGGCCATTTCCTCATGGCGAACCTGCACATATTCGATGCGCCCTGCATCGATCTCATGCTGCAGTGCTACATCGATGCCGCCTGCACCATCGCCGGGATAACCATAGGCTCTTTTGAGTCCCCATTCCTGGAGGCGTTTCCACATGAACTCGCTGACATTCATGGACATGGCTGTGATGCTCCGGCGATTGGCTGTGTGGCACAGGAACGTCGCGTCAAGCCGGAATGTTCATTCACATACTTTGTAAAATTATTTTATATTCATGAACTCGGATGAGCCCGCCCCGCTTTGTTGAGCGTTATCAACGGTGGGAAATGAAATGCGACGGTGCCGCCTTGCCTCACATTAACGTGACGGCAACGGAGTAGTGTCCCGGGCTCCGCCCATCGTTGTGATTTCATTGGCGTTTGCCCAGCACGATCTATCCGGAGGTTCTCCATGTCCATGACGGCCAAGCGGCGTTTGCACGATATCTATCGGCTTACTGATTTCGAAAAGGCGGTGAAGCGCTATCTGCCAAAAGCGGTTTATGAGTACGTGCGCAACGGTGCCGGGTCGGAAATCAGCCTGCGTCGCAACAGGGCGGTTTTTCAACGCTATCTATGGCGTCCCTATCGTTTGCGTGACGTCTCGTCTCTGGATACGAAAATCACGCTGTTTGGAGAGACCTACGATCAGCCCTTCGGTTTTGCGCCCACGGGTGGAGCCGCCATGACCCGCTATGACGCCGACCGTATCGAGGCTGCCGCAGCGCGACGTCATAATCTGTTCTATGCCCTGTCGGCCAATTCGCTGACACCGCTTGAAGAAATCATACGCATCAATCCGCGCAGCTGGTTTGCGGCGTACCTGCCCAGCGATATGGCGGTGATCGACGGTATGATCGATCGTGTGCAGAAGGCGGGTTATCCTGTTCTTCTCATAACCTGCGACGTGCCTGTCCCAGCACAGCGCATTGCGGAAACGAAGGCCGGATATTCTATGCCTATCCGGCCTAATCTACGTTCCACTCTGGGGGGGATTGTCCATCCGGGCTGGACGTTCGGTACGCTTGGGCGCACGATCCTGCGGGACAGGAACCCCAGGATCGTGAATATACGCCCCAAGGGCGGACCGGGACTTTTTTCCAGTGAAATCGCAGCGGTCGGTGGATCTCCCCATTTTACCTGGGATCATATCCGCCATATCCGTGCACGCTGGAAAGGCAAACTGGTGCTCAAGGGTCTTTTGCGCCCCGAGGATGCGGCCGAGGCTGCCAGTATCGGGGTGGATGGTATCGGCATATCGGATCATGGCGCGCGCCTGCTGGATTCGACGATAGCGCCACTCGAAGTACTGGGAGAGATGAAAAAAGCGGCCGGTTCCATGGCGGTTCTTGCCGATAGCGGTTTTCGCTGCGGCGGGGATGTTCTCAAGGCCATGGCACTGGGGGCCGATGCCGTCATGCTCGGCCGTCCATTCCTCCAGGCCTGCGCTCTTGCGGGTGGGGCAGGGCTCGACAAAGCCGTATCAATCCTGAAAACCGAAATCAGTCGTGATCTCGCTCTTCTTGGGGTCACATCGATCGAGGCGCTGGATCGTGACCTGCTCAAGGATCTCGGTGAAATGCATTCTGCAGAACGCGCACCGGATTACGTCTGAGCGTTTCCAGATAACGGGCAAGGGGAGGGGGAGCGATAATCTCCCCACTCCGCTTTCGTGCTGTTTTAAGGCAATACAGACATGGCCGTTACGCCCATAGCGGCGCATTGCCATCTTTGTTCATCATATCTTTGATCAGGGGGTCAGATCTCTCATTCGGCAGGTTTATAGCTCGATGTCCTGCCGTGACACTGTCGGTCAGAAGCGCTCTCGCGTCACGAAGGATCGACATCGGATCGTCACCTCCGGGCTTTCTGCCGTTTCACGCAACCAGTCCGGGTGCGATGCGCTTTTGAGAGTGGTGAGGTCGCCGACCTCTATTCTTCGTTTTCACTCGATCTGTGGAACTGGCCGATGCGTTCTCCTGTTGCTTATCGTTCCGATATTGAAACGCTAGAGGCCAGCGAGGAGCAGGTCAAAAGCAAGCTGCTCGCGACGTTTCGGAAAATCATAACGGCCACACGGCGCGATCTCGGTCATGCTTCGCGTGGCGTGCACGCGAAAAGTCATGCCCTGCTCGATGGCAGGATCCATATTCCTTCAGGTCTGCCGCCGGAGCTGGCCCAGGGATTGTTCGCCCATCCCGGGTCTTTTCGCGTAACCGCGCGTTTATCTGCCATACCGGGCGATCCATTGCGCGATGCTGTATCCGGGCCAAGAGGTTTCGCGCTGAAAATACACGATGTGCCCGGCGCGTTGCTCGACGATAATCGCGGCGTCGCCGTTCAGGACTTTCTTTTTGCAAATGGGACGGTTTTCGGTGCCCCGGATGCAAAAGGGTTTCTGCAGATGCTGCGTGTTCTCGCATTGACCACAGATCGTGCCGAGGGAGCCAAGGCTCTGCTCTCACGCAGCCTGCGTTTCTTACAGCGTGTTCTGTCTCGTTTTGCGGCGCGTAGTTCAGCGCTCGATGCTCTTGGTGGTTTTGCCCCGACTCATCCGTTGGGTGACCGCTTTCATTCTCAGGTGCCTGTGCGTTTTGGAGCCTATATCGGCAAGCTCGATCTGGTCCCTGAATCGGAGAGCTTTCGACGGCTCACCGGTCGGATGATCGATATCGATCATGATCCGATTGCAATCAGGCGAGCGATACAGCGTGTCATGGCACAGGAGGGCGGACGCATGAGCCTGCGTGTGCAGCTTTGTCGCGATCTGGAGAAGCAGCCTGTCGAGTCTGCAACTGTCGAGTGGAACGAAACGCTCAGCCCGTTCCAGACGATTGCGAGCATCGAATTTCCCCCTCAGGTCAGCTGGAGTGAGAGCAGATCAAGGGAAATCGACGATAGTCTTTCGTTCTCGCCCTGGCATGGGCTGGTTGCCCATCGACCTCTGGGCAATATCATGCGCGCAAGACGCGCCGCCTATCCGTTTTCCTCACAACTGCGTGGCAGGCTGAACGGCTGTCCCATGCGCCTTGCCATGTCTGCGACGGACGATCAGCGGACCGCGAGAGAGAACGGCGCATCATTGTAACTGTGATTGTGACGGAAATAGCCGTCGGTTCGATCGCATCCGGAAGACTTTTTCGCCGGTAGGTTGGCCGTGTGTCAGCGCCCGCATGCTCTCATACCCTTACGGGCATCGCAGGTGGTGGGGGGTGATGCGTAGCCCGCCCGGCACTGATTGCTGGGCCCCTGTCCCGCCCTCCCGTTATATCGAGCCAACACGCGGTAGATAAAAGTGCAGTATGCGTCGTGCTGTTGTCACGATGCTGGGCGTGTATGTCGCTGGCGGAGTCGAACCGCACTGGCTGCCCCGTGGCCCACCAGAAAGGCCGGTATACCCTGCCGGCAGGGGTGTGTTCGCTCTCGATAAAACGGTACCAGCTACGCCTTCATTCCAGTTCGATGTTCCAGTTGTGTTTTTGTATCTCCACCTCCAGCAGGCGCAGTTTCTTGGAGTAAGTGTCTACCCGCTTCTGAACCTCGGCTACCGACACTGTCGGGCAAAACCGGACCTCGGATTTGGTTATGCGAGACTGCGTGACGGTTGCTTCTTTGGCAAGGTCGCGAAAAGTCGCTACACGCAAACGAAGCATATCGCGCTCAGCGAGAGCCTGGGTCATCGTCATGCCGTTATCGAGAACGGTCGATGCATTGGTCGCATTGATACGTGCGATCAGCAATTGCAGTTCGGCAATATCGCGATCGTATTGCAGCAGCAGTTCGTTCGGGTCTTCGGCGGGGGTATCGCCTTCCTGAACCTTTGCATTGCGGAGCAGGCGTGCCTTTAGCTGTTCCAGCTTTTTGGCAAGATCAGATCGTATCGTAAGAGCTTCAGCGAGAAACACGTCGATCTCCCTCCTTATCCTGTTTTGTGTGAACAATATTGCAGAACAGGGAAAGCTGCCATGCTGTATTGGCGTGCAAATTCGGATTTCCGTACGGAATGCACCGCGAAGTGATCGATGGAACAATGCCAATGCGATCGGGTGGAGGGATGAAGCATTTACTCTTTTTTTGGGTGGGATTTTCATCGGGAATCACGGGTGGAAAGTGACGGTACGATATTTGCGAGTGAGGTCGTTCCCCGGCCTATGAATTTCATGTATTTATTTCAAAACGATTCTGCTTGTCTTTCGACAGGATCGCTTTTGTTTTTTAATATTACAAAAAGCCCGTCTTGTCATAAAACCGTCACGTAACTGACTTATAGGCTCGTTTATAGCTGCGAACACTTAGTTCAGCTTATGGTTTATCAAGTTCATGCGTGTTCGCTCCTTTCCGACCCTGTTGCTTCTGTGCGGGGTCGTCATTCCGTCCTTCGCTCTGACGCCTGCTGTCGCAAGCGGGGCTGATCGCGACGACGATATTGCGGCCTTGCGCCGCGAGATGCGCGAGATGCGGGCCCAGATGCAGGGACAGATCTCGGATTTGAGGCATGAACTGCAAAAAGAGTGTAATCTGCGCCACCGGGCGGAACTGGCACAGGCGCGTCCTGTTCCGACAAAAACCATCAAGACAGGGGGGACGTCCCACCACGATGTCTCTGCCGAACCGACACGGCTTGCCTCTGCTCATTCTGCTACCGCAGCGGCGACCGGACAACCAGCCGGACGGCCCGTAGCCTCCTCTTCCGTCTCGGACACGGCGCGTGCCGATACAGTTCCTGCGTCATCCGGCGCGGTCCAGGTGCCCTCGGAAACGATGCCATCGAAGGGTGGCGCGGGGTCTCGTATCGCGGCGCCTCCCGCTGCTGTACAGCTTGCCTCTGCCGGTCGTGGCGAGGGTAAACCGTCAAACCCGCAGGTGGCCTACGACACCCATCTCATTCCACCGCCCGATCACGGTCTGAACATGTCTCTGGCGGATTTCCGGCGGGCAACACGAACGGCTGAAACGGTCGATATCGGTGGTATCAGGATCGGTTTCCCCGCAGGTCGTCCGACCATTGCCTCAAGCGATGGTCTGTATGCCTTCTCAGTGGGACTGGTCATGCATCTGGATATTGGCGGCTTTCCGTCCAGTGGCGGCTCCGCTCAGGGGCAGACTGGCCGCTTCCCCAAAATGAATGAAAATGCGCGACGTCTGCGCCTTCCTCTGACATGGCGCTATGGCAACCTTCTGGCCAATCTGACGCCGGAATGGGGGCGCACGGTGGATGGTACGGCGGGGCTATATGAAGCCAATATGGTTTATAGCGGGTTCCACAACTCGCAGCTGACCGTCGGTTATTATCAGCCGCGTGTGACCATGCAGGATTCGGAATCCTCGAACGGGTTCATTCTCATGGAACGAGCATCGGTTTCCGAAATCGTCCGCCTGATTGCCGCAGGCGATACGCGCATGAGTCTGGGTGGGCGTACGCATCAGAAACGCTGGTATCTCGGGGCTTATCTCACCGGTCAGACCTATGGCGATCGCACGAACGATCCGACTGTTTCCGACAGCCAGATGGGTGGGCTGCTGCGTGTGGCAGGGCGCCCTGTCGCCGCGAAAAACGTCGATCTGCATCTCGGCATGTCCTCGACGATGTCTTTCAAGCGCAACCAGACTGCCCAGGGGCGTGTGCTGTCGCTGAGCGACCGTCCTGAAACACGCCTGACGAATGAGCGATTGATTTCGAGCGGGACCATCGCCGATGTCGGTAGGGTCTGGGCGATCGGTCCGGAAATTGCCCTGCGCTACAAAAACGCCCTGATCCAGGCCGAATATTATCATATCGGTGTCGATCGCACCGACGAGGCCAGAAAGAAGGGGCCTGCGCCCAATCTAGGTTTCGACGGCTATTATGTATCGGGCAGTTATACGCTGTTCGGTCAGCCGCGCCGTTACAGCCCCAAGGACGCCGCGTTCTCTGCGCCGGCGCCGAAAGAGGATTTCGATCTCTGGAACAACCAGTGGGGTGCACTCGAACTCGTCGGGCGATGGAGCGTGATGGATTTCAACAGCAACGTCGCCCGCGACAAACCGGCCTCAGTCACTGGCGGAGTACGCGGCGGTGTTCAGACGGTCTGGTCGGGTGGGTTGAACTGGTACCTCAACCGGCATTACCGCATTCAGCTTCAATACAGCCATATCGACGCCACGCGCTCGCAAACCGTCGGGACGGTCAATACCAAGGGGCGTTCGGTCAACATGATTGGCAGTCGTATCCAGGCAGCCTTCTAGGAAGTCTCCCGGAAAGGCGGTCGTATCGTTCGTTCAGGAAGGTTTCGTGGTCAGGCGCGCCTCGTTCATGGGCAGGCTGCTGGCGATGCTGTCGGCAAGCTGGGTGAACAGCTTTTGCAGCAATGCTGCCTTGGCAGCATCGTCCGCCACGCTCCCCGTCACGCTGAGGTTGGCCCGTCCGTTACGTATGGCGCGTGACTCGATTCCGGGCAGATCCGTCCAGGAGGCAACAAGCATCGCCTGTCCCTGTTGCGTGATATCCATACGCTCGATTGTAATGGCCAGTCTGGTGTCTGGCGTCTGCTGGGGCGAATAGGCTGTGACCATGCGCTGCGGCCAATCCTGTGCGAGGCGCGCTACGATCAGATCCGTCGCGGATTGGGAAAGCCGGCTTGCCCAACGACCGTTGCTGCTGCGCAGAAGGCGGCTGCCATCACGCAGCAGAATATCCTGCGTATCGAGATAATCCGGCATGGCGATGCGAGGCACGTAAACGACGGGGGCATCGGCTTGTGCCAGTCTGCTCCCGTCGATGGGCGGCGCAATGGTATAGAATTGCACGGGTGCCGATGCGCAGGCTGAGAGCAGTCCTGTCAAAAGACCCATAAGCGACAGAGAGGTGCGAAGGCGCAGGGTCATTGGCGACGTCCTGTCAGCAGAAGTTGAGGATTGCGCTCGACATCGTTGGCGAAGCCGCGCAGAGCCGCTGCAGCCGCAGCAATATCGCGCAGGCTGGAATCGAGATTGGCGCGATCGATCGAACGGGGCGATGTCATGCCCTGAAGGTCGGTCAGGGCCTTGTTTGCCGTCATCATGGTCTCACGGCTGTTCTGGATCAGAAGATGAATGTCTTTCCCGCGAGAAGTCAGCTGTTCCGATCCGGTCGTCGCCAGACGGTCCACCGATTGGAGCGTGCGCATGACTTGCGGTTGCAGCGTTGCGATCATGGTACGCGCCGTATCCAGCGCTGCACGGCTGTGATCGGATGTCTGCTGCAGGCTGTCGGCCAGTGCAGGGAGGCGCTGGTCGAGTGTTTCTGCCAGATGACGGACGACGGCGAGGGTTGTCGCTGCATCTTCAGTCAGCTTGCGCAGGGGGAGATGGGTCAGGGTGCTGGTGATAGCCTGTATGGGCGATTGCCGTGTGGGAATTTCCGTCTCGTTCGTTAGCTCGGGATGCAGGGTGGCTGGCGTGCCGGGTGAAATATCGAGATCGATCTGCGATGTGCCTGTCACGAAACTCTTGAGGTTCATCTCGCCGCGCAATCCGTGCGCCACCAGGTCCTGAAGGCTCGGCAGATGACCGTGTTTCTGACCAGCGACCAGAATATCGTCCCGGCGCAGCGTGATATAGACGGGAATAAACGCCTCACGCGTTTTAGGGTCGTATTCGATAGCAATGCGATCGACTGCGCCCACTTGCACGCCGCGGAAATTGACTGGCGCTCCGACCGACAGACCGTTGGTCGAGCCGCGGAAAATGAGAACGGCCCGATCCGTATGGGTAAAGGGATGGAAATTGCCGAAGAAGACGAAGGCGCAGATCATCAGCGCCATCCCCCCCAGAACGAACGCCCCGACGAGTGCTTGTCTGTTCATCAGGCGTTTCCTTCTTCGTTGCGTTGCCTGTTCATGAAGGCATGAACCTGCGGGTCATCGCAGTTGTCGCGCAGGTCGCGCGGAGATCCATGGGCAATGGGGCGTTTGGTGATGGCATCGAGAAAGATACCGTCATCGGCGATGGTAAACAGGCTGGGCAGTTCGTGACTGACGATCACAATGGTCGCATCGAGCCCATCGCGCAGATTGAGGATCAGATCGTCCAGACGTGCCGAGGTAATGGGGTCGAGCCCTGCCGAGGGCTCGTCGAAAAACAGGATATCGGGGTCGAGCGCCAGCGCCCGGGCCAGACCGGCGCGTTTGCGCATGCCCCCACTGATTTCCGAAGGGGTAAGATCTATGGCGTCCAGCAGCCCGACCAAAGCCAGTTTGAGTTCGACCAGACGCCGTATGGCGCGTGCATCGAGCTTTGTGAACATCTGCATAGGCAGCGCAACATTCTCGCCAACCGTCATCGAGCTCCATAGGGCGCCACTCTGAAACAGCACGCCGAAACGATGATTCAGTTCTGTGCGATCTGCGTCGCTACCTGCCCAGTAATCCTGCCCCCCGACATGGAAGCTGCCTGTTTTCGGCCTTAGCAGGCCGATCATGCTTTTGAGCAGGGTGGATTTGCCGCATCCTGAGCCACCCATAACGGCGAATATGCTGCCTTTGCGAACGGTCAGGTCGATGTTGGACTGGATGATTTTCGGGCCGAACGCCAGTGTCACGTCGTTCATGGCCAGAATGGGAACGTCGCTAATGGGGACATCGCTCATGGCTCAGATTCCCACACTATTGGCAATAACGGCAAATATCGCATCCAGAGCGATCACGCCCACAATGCCGATAACCACGGCACGGGTGGCGGCAATACCGACATCGGCAGCAGAGCGACCTGCCTTGAGGCCGATACGACAGCTTGTAAGCCCGATAAAGGCCCCGAAAACGATGCTTTTGATAAAGCCGAAAAGGAACTGGCCGATGCCAAAAGCAATAACAGTCTGGTGGAAATAGCCGAGACTGGTGATGTCGAGCATCGAAATGGCCACGACATATCCCCCGAGCATCCCGATCAGGCAGCCATAGAGATAGAGCAGTGGCATGGTGATGACGAGAGACAGGACGGCTGGCAGGATCAGATAGGAGGAGACGGGAATACCGAAGACGCGCAGCGCATCGATTTCCTCATTACCCTGCATGGTGGAAATGCGTGCGGCATAGGCACCGCCGGTTCGTCCCGCCATGATGATGGCCGTCATGACAGCCGCCATTTCACGCACGGTGGCAATACCGACCAGACTGGCAACGTAAATTCCTGCGGCGAATTTCTGAAGCTGTACCGCGCCGACAAAGGCAAGAATGGCACCGACGAGAAAATTGACAACACCGACGATGATGAGGGCAGAGGGCCCGGCATTGATGAAATCGGTCAGCAAATCGCTGCCGCGCATGCCCGAGCGCCCGAATAACGCACGAAATGCAGCGCGTATTGTCTTGCCGGCAAGTCCGGCGAGAATGCCTGTCTCGGCCAGCAAAGCGAGGAAGGATGCGCCGAGCGTTTCCAGAAAGGGGCGCCGGGCGCGGGATATCGTCCGTGCTGGCGGGGGCGTATCCGGCAGAAGATCGAGCAGTTGCCGCATGGGATGAGGCAGGGAAGAGGTATCGAAAGTCACGCCGGCCTGGGCATAGGCACGTCGCACATCCCACAGAAAGGCTACGAGACCTGTGTCCCAGGCAGCGACGCCCGACGCGTCGCATTGCAGAGAGGGCGCGCACGCTCGGGAGGTCTCTGCCTGAGCAGCACGGTCGAGGTCTTCCGAAGTGAAGCAGGGGAGGGCCGTATCGTGGCTGAGCCATGCACCCGTCAGGGAGAGCTGTGGTCCGGTCGGCCCATGGGTAATCTGCCATATCGGCTGGCTGGGGCGGAGCGACCTGCTTTCACCAGGTGGCTTAGGCATACTCATGGTTGTCGAGGCATGTCAGGGGCTGTCATGAGGACAGATACTGATCCTAACAACAGGATCTGGCAAGAATGCTGCCCAGTGTTCAGGAAATCGCACCGGAAAACGAGGTAAGCGTCTTGTCGTTTTGTTCCACCCCTGAGTGGTTAAGATGCGGTCAGGCGCGGTGAACGAGTGCCCCGTCGGAACCCCGAAGTAGACCCAAATGCATTTTACCTATACTTCGAGAGTGGCATTTATAGATTACTATATCTCGATAGAAAAGCGACATGCTTGATATAAAAATCACTATAAATTCGAATAGAAAAATATAGATATATCTATAATAAGAAAAAATTTTTTATATCCACAAACATAGACTCGCTTTCTTTGTTTCTATGTCGAAATACCAACTAGGAAAACTCGAGATGGTCGACATTTATGTCTCGTCAGGCGTGACGAAGAGTAATGTTGTTACGACACCTGGCAATCCGGTCTGGGTGAAGAGCGGCGGGACAATCAACGGCGCCACAGTGGGCTTTAACGGGATGATTTCGCTCGAACTCGGGGCGATACATCGCGGGACCGTCACGGTGAACGGAGGCATATACCACATCAACGGAACGACCACCGGTCCGACCATTCTCAATGCCGGGGGGCAGGTCAGCCTCTATGGCGGTACCACGCAGAATGCCGGCGGCGAGATCCATCTCTCGGGCGGCCAGATCAATACGTATAAAAATGCAGCGATCGTCTACACGGCTGCTGGTGGAACCGTTGCTGTCCAGAGTGGTGCCACCCAGTCGTTTGCACGCAATCTCGTCGCTGGAAACACGACTTTCAATATTCTGAGCGGCGGCAAAATCACCGGAACCGATACTTCGATAGCAGGGTGGGCTAACGCCAGTTTACTGCAATCGGGTAATCGCATCGTGATCAATCCGGGCGGTACGCTTGCTGCTGGCGTTGCGGGTCTGACTGTCAGCGCTGGCGCTTCTATCCTCGTTAATGGCCGTATGGATGCCAATACCACCCTCTTGTCCGGGGCTATCATGACGGTTTCGGCCAGCGCGACCTGGGGGAATATGGTTACAGTCCAGGGCGGGCAGATCGATGTGTTCGGCACGCGTGTGAATGCGCGGTTCGGGCCCGGCGGCGGTGTGATCAATCTCTACAATGCCGGCACGGTTCCCCTGGGCAATAATATGTTTGCCGATGCGGCAACAGTGAACGTCTATTCGGGGTCTACTTATATCGGTGGTGTCTCCTATAGCGGGAACGTAATCAATATCATGCCCGGCGGCCAGATCGGTGCCCACTGGATCGGTGACGGTTCAACCGTGAATGCCGTTTCCGGAAAGATTCTTGCCGATGGTGTGACGATCAGAGGCGGCGGAAAGGCATTCATCGGGCCGAATACCGGAGGCAAGATCTCTCTGGCAGGATCGACCAATGGCGGGCTGACGATTATGGGACTGGAGGCGGGCGGCACGCTGACGACCCAGATCACCGATTTCGACGGTACGGCTCCCGGTAATTCCGATGCGATCAAGATTGCAGGCGTACGGGCGGCGGACGTCGCTTCTGTCAGCTATCCCGATGCCGATTATGTGGTCTTTACCCTGAAGAACGGTAGCATCATTACGCTGAACATCGTTGGGGCCAAGGCTGCCGGATATTCCCTGTCAGATACCGCCGATGGCAATCTGTTGTATGAAACCTGCTATCTGGCAGGAAACATGATCACGACCCCTGACGGGATGCGCGCTGTTGAAACGCTCGCGGTGGGCGATCGTGTCAGCGTGCTCGATGCGAAAAGCGGAAAGCTCGAAACTCGCGTTATCGTCTGGACGGGTCAGAAGACCGTACAGACCCAGAGCAGCCCTGCTCTGGATGGTGCAGTCGATCGCGGCGCCTATCCCGTACGTATTCTGAAAAACGCCCTGGCACCCAATATGCCGTCGCAGGACATGCTGATTACGCCGGAACATTGCCTGTGTCTGGACGGGCGACTGGTGCCGGTTCGCATGCTGGTCAATGACCGGAGTATTTTCTACGACCGTTCGTTCGAAAGCTACACCTACTATCATATCGAGACCGAGGATCACTGCCTCATCTGGGCCAATAACGTCCTGACAGAAACATATCTCGACACTGGCAACCGCACGATGTTCGACGGTGACAGGTCCATGTATATTCCTGCTGCGCACGGACAGAGCGCGGCGCCGATCGACGTGTCGATCGATTTCGTTCAGCCTTTGCACAAGGCAATACTGGATCGTGCCATCGTGCAGGGCGTTCGCCCCCGCTCCATCGATCCGGTCCTGACCGGTGATCCGGGGCTGTATCTCCTGACAGACCGCGGAACGGTGCTCGAAAACCGTTCCACCAATCCGGGTGTGGCCAAATTCGCCCTTCCCAGCGGCGTGCACAGCGTTCGTCTTGTCTCGCGCAGCGCCCGTCCGTGCGACACGCTGGGACCGTTCGTGGACGATCGCCGACGCCTCGGCATTCTCGTGGGCGGGGTTACACTTTTCTCAAGTCAGACGGCGGTAGATATCACGACACATCTAAGCCGGGATTTTCCGGGCTGGCACACCTGCGAACATGGCCCTGTGCGCTGGACGGATGGTTTTGCATTTCTGCCCCTGCCTCAGGACAGCGTGACGCACGGCAGCTCTCTGGTAATCGAGGTGCGTGCTGTGACGGAATATCGACTTGAAGAAGAGGAGCCCGAGGCACTCAGCGCCTGAGCTTCGCCTTTATGCGTACCCTCGAAAGCCATGACGGCCTTCGGGGGTATGTATTTTATCATCTCGTACTGTCCCGTCCTGCGGACAGGACGTCAGTGTTTCACGCACACGGGCGGCTTTTGTCCGGCTATGCGTTTCTCATATCCCTGCGATCGTTGTGCTGCATTCGGTCTGGCCCGATCGGACCTGCTATTCGGATGTGCCGGGCCGCGCTTGCGATCGAGCTGCTTGATCCGCGGATAAAGAACACCGTATGCTGCCCTGCTTGGCAGAGCCTAGCGATCGCTCATGAAAAATTCGATGGGAACAGTCAGTGTGAGGACGGCACCTTTGATGCTTTCCGGGGGCGCGGGCAGGGGCTCGGCGCGACGGACAAGAGCGAGCGTTTCCTCGTCGAGTAACGCATAGCCGGTTTTGTGGACAAGCATGGCCGAAAGCACATGACCCGTGCGATCCATCGAAAAACGCAGCATGGCTGTGCCTTCCTGATGCTCTGACTGGGCTTCTGCCGGGTAGCGTTTGACCTGTTCCAGCCGCGCGAGAACGGCGCCCTGCCAGCTTGCCGGCGTCTGGGAGGCGTTGCGCTGCGATGGGGTGCCTTTCGCCGCGCTCGCCGAAAGTGTGGAGGGGGGCGCATTGGAGGCAGGTGGTGCGGTATCTGCTGTCGACTTTGCCGGTACGGGTGGCGATATGGCCTTCACGACAGGGGGGGACACAGGGTGTTTGTGCCGCACCGGTTCAGGCTTTATCTTCTTCGGGACTGCTACAGGAGGCAGCGGAGCCGGAGAGGGCGGGGCCATGATCTCGGGCGGTTTGACTGGAGGCTCGGGTTCGGCCAGTGGCGGCGGACCGGGCGGTTTGGCCAGTGGGGGTGCCGGGATTTGTGAAGGCTCGGGCGCGAGATCGATGGCGATGGCCGCCGGAGGGGGCGAATACGGAAGGGGCGGCGGCGAACGATGGCCGGCGACCCACCACAGAGTGGCCGCGCCGAGTGCCGTCATACAACAGACAGAAGCACTGTACAGGCGACGCAGACGTCGCTTTTCGGTTGCCAGATGCAGGCCGTAAATCGACCGGAACGCTGACGGGACCGGACATTGACGCTCGGTGTAGTCCGTAAGCACAGTTTCATGGATCGCGGCGCTCATGGCGCGTCGCCCTCCTCCTGCCCCTGAAGGTTGACCAGAGCCACTTTCAGGAAACCTGCCTTGCGCAGCAGATCCATCGTTTTCATCAGTGTCTCGTAATCGACCGTCTTGTCTGCTCTCAGAAAGATACGCTCATCCTTGTGACCGTCTGTCAGGCTCAAAAGACGCGCTGGCAGAGCGTCATTCGAGATGTCTTCCTCGCCAAGGGTAAGACTGTGATCGGCCTTGACGGTGACGAAAACAGGATCGTTGGGTCTTGGTGCGGGTTTGGCAGTCGAGGCAGGAAGATCGACAGGCACATTGACCGTACTGAGCGGAGCCGTGACCATGAAAATGACCAGCAGCACGAGCATCACATCGATCAACGGCGTGACGTTGAGCTCATGCGCATCGGTGATGCTGTCATCGGCATGACGCATACGCAGGGCCATGATCAGCGTCCCGCCTGTTCGCTGCGCGCAGCAGGATTGAAATGCAGGATCTGCCCGGGCATGCCCTGCTGGTGCATGCGGCTCAGATCGCGTGAAACGAGGCGCAGGATCAGGGCCGTAAGGTCGCCGACCTGTGCCTTACAACCGAGGCACTGCCGGGAGAGGTAATTATAGATCACCACGGCTGGGATTGCTGCGGCCAGACCGATGGCTGTTGCCAGAAGGGCCTCGGCAATACCCGGTGCCACGACGGCAAGACTCGTTGCCTTGGTGGCGGCAATGCCGGTGAACGACGTCATGATGCCCCATACTGTGCCGAACAACCCGATGAAGGGTGCGGTGGCGCCGATCGTGGCCAGAATACCGGTGCCACGCATAAGGCGTCGCCCCTCTGCGGCTTCGAGACGTTCGAGATGCAGCATCACGCGTTCTTTCAGTCCTTCGCGATCCGACAGCGCGTCTGAAGAGCGCGACCATTCGGTCGAGGCGGCCGAAAGCAGGGAGCGTGCGATTCCGGTATCCGGGCAAAGCGCTTCAGCGGCGTCGAGCGATGAAGCATCCTCAAGCGAAAGTTCGGCAGCGGCGAGGGCTCTGCGCACGCGCAGCATTTCGATCGTTTTCGCTGCGAACAGCGCCCAGCTCAGGAGACAGGCTGCGATAAGAAGCAGCATGACAAACCGCACGACCGGACCGGCGCCGAGAAACATTTCCCAAGGCGTAACGGGCAATGCAGCGAGAGCGCCGGTCTGGGCAGCCATGAAATTTCCTTTTCTGACGTTGTCGGCTTCCGGCTCGGCGCAGAGGCAGGTCCAGGAATGACACGGTGTTCTTGTGACGGGGTGTAACTAATGGCTATAGACCTGTAAATCAGATTCATTCGCATTTACAAGTTGTCGTTTCATCGGAGTGCCCCATGCTGGTTCATATCCCCAATGTCCTGACTTCCGAGGAGCTTCGTCACTGTCGCGAGACGCTGGAACGGGCTGCATGGCTCGATGGGCGCGTGACGGCCGGACAGCAATCCGCGCAGGCCAAGAACAATCTTCAGGTTCCACAGGACTCGGAGGAGGCAAGACATCTGGGTGAGATCATTCTGCGTGCACTCGGTCGTAACCCGACCTTCAACAGTGCGGCTTTGCCCCTGCGAGTTTTTCCTCCCCTGTTCAACCGCTACGACGTCGGTATGAAGTTCGGCGATCATGTGGACAACGCGATACGGCCTATTCCGGAAACCGGGTTCCGTATTCGCACGGACGTATCGTCGACACTGTTTCTGACCGGGCCTGAAGATTATGACGGGGGCGAGCTTGTCATACGCGACACCTATGGTGAGCAGCGTGTCAGGCTGCCGGCAGGCGATATGGTGGTTTATCCTTCCACCAGTCTTCACAGCGTCAGTGAAGTGACGCGCGGCAGCCGCTGGGCCTCGTTTTTCTGGACACAATCGATGGTGCGCGACGACACGCGACGCGCGTTGCTCTACGATTTCGATCGCTCGATCATCGAGACGCGCAAATCCCTGCCTGACGATCATCCCGGTGTGCTCGGACTGACATCGACCTATCATAATCTTCTGCGTCAATGGGCCGAACTCTGACCGGGCCTTATATCGCCGGGTTGTATATTTCCGCGCTGTCGGGGGTCTTTGGCGACGCTTCATGATGAATGCCGGGGCGTATTGGCGGCAGAAAGATGTTGCGGCGCCCGATATCCTTTCACCTTGTGAAAAGGCGGGTCTTGTCGCTAGACACCGGGCGATAAGGCGCATCGGGAGCAAGAGACAGAAATGGCATCGTCAGAAACACGCCCTCAAGGCGGAGCGCGTGTCGCAGGGGTCATTTTCGCTGTCGTTCTCGTACCGCTGGCTGCGTTTCGTGCAACCGGGATCACGCTCGATGGGTTGCCGGTGTCCTTGATATGGATCGTGCTTTGTATCCCGCTTGTCTCGGTATGTCTGTTTGTGGATATGAAAAGGTCACGTGATGGGGATGCCTCGTGACCTTGTGGATTGTCCTGGGCGGTCTGGGGCTCGCCCTGTGCCTTGCCATGCTGCCCGGTCGATCCGCCGACAGGCAGGATCCCCGTGCGTTTTTTGCAGCGCGCGGTCAGTTCGGTGCAGTGCTTTTCTTTCTCGTTTCGGTCGGTGAAACCTATTCAATAGGCTCACTGCTCGGCTTTCCGGGAGGGATTGCCGCCACACGCACTGTCGACGTGGCGTTGTGGTTTATCGGGTATATTCTCCTCGCCTGTCCTGTGGGCTACTGGCTTTATCCACGTCTCTGGGCAGCCGGCCAACGAACAGGCGCGGTTACCCTGCCCGATCTCGTTAAGGGTTGGTTCTGCAACGTCCCGCTGGAGAGAGCGACAGCGCTTCTTCTGGTTGTTCTCATGGTGCCTCTGGGGGCGATGCAGTTCATAGGACTCAACGGTGTTGTCGCCCAGATGGGTCTGCCTTTGCCTGTCTTACCCATGGCAGTGTTCTGTGCCGGAATTGCCTTTGCTTTTGTCGCGATGACAGGGCTGCGAGCGACCGCACGTATTTCCCTGCTCAAGGACGTGCTGATCATGATTGCCGTCCTGACTTTGGCCGTGGCAGTCTGTGCTGCATGGCCTGGCGATCGGGCGATGCCTCTGCGTGACGTTTTTCATACGCCGCCAGCCGGGAAAGGTGCGGGCACGCTTTTCGTGATCTCAACGATTGTCATGCAGGCAATGGGGTTCTGTATTGCGCCACAGACCGTAGCAGCGACGTTTTCAGCCCGTTCACCGCAGGTTATTCGCAAAGCGCAAATCTGGCTGCCTCTTTATATGGGTCTTTTCCCGCTACTGGGTGTGATCGCTGTATTCGGCATCATGAACCCGGGTACTAGTGCTGCAGGCGACAGGATTTTTCTGGCCGTGGCCTCGCTGCTCCTGCCGGGTTGGGCTCTGAGTATGGTCTATTGTGCTGTCGTTCTTACTGCGCTCGTCTGGCTGGGGGGAATGGGGCTCAGTCTTTCAGCCATTGTGACGCGCAACCTGATACCGGCCGTTCCCGCACGTCTGCAGTCTCGTGTCGGGCTGGTTGTCATTCTGGTCTATTTTGTTTGTTCCGTGCTGATCGCGATCAGGCCGCACACGCTGATCGTCACACTGAACCAGTTTTTCTATCTTGGCCTCGTCCAGCTTCTTCCTGCCGTTCTGGTATGCGTCGAGGCACTGCCCGTTCGCAGTCGTGCCATCCTGGCTGGATTGATTGCGGGGCTTGCCAGTGGGGTCGGACTTGCGCTGAGCGGGTGGTTGGCAGGGGGCGTTCACCCTGCTCTCCCTGCCGTTGCAATCAACGTGGCAATTGCAGTGCTGTGGAATGCGGTTGAAAAGCGCATGGGGAAAGCACCCGCGCATATTGCGCGCGAAAACCGTTTGTGAAAACGGCGCATCTCACTGCCGAAAGTGACATGCCAATATGTTAAATTATGTCCCAAAATTATGTGACGAAATATATAACATTTTGTCTGCCTGAAAATACCATGCGAATGTCTCCGGTTTCACGAGGGCACTCATATGGTGGGCTCCATAACGCATTGAAAACATGATAATTTATCGTGATGAAGAAGCGGATCCCCAAAGGAGGCAAGAATTAGGAGTGTTTTTATCCTACATAATAGGTAACGAATATAACTCTCAATAGTGTGATTTCACGCAGAATGGCTGTTACGGTTATGGTTCTTGGGCACACAGGGTGTTTTCCCGGCACACAGTATGGGGCCCATTATGGTTCATTCAATCGTTCACGCAGCGCATACCGGCCACGGCGATGGCGCTTCATCCCAGTCTCCCGCAGGACGTCCCAAGCTGGACCGTATCTTCAATGACCCCGACGGTGTGGTCGAAGACGGTATTCGCGGCGCGCTTCTCGCGCATCCGGACATCATCGTCGAGACCGCCAATCCGCGTGTCGTCAAGCGCGCCAAGACCACAGGGCGTCGCAAGGTCGGTGTGATCACCGGTGGCGGTTCGGGTCACGAACCTGCCTTCCTCGGCTATGTCGGCACGGGTCTGCTGGACTCGGTGGCGATCGGCGAGATCTTCTCTTCTCCGACCGCTGTCAGCTTCCTCGACGCCATGAAGGAAGCCGATACGGGTGCCGGCGTGGCCTGTCTGTTCGGTAATTATGCCGGTGACACCATGAATGTCCGTATGGCAGCACGCGATGCCCAGGAAGCCGGTATCAAGGTCGAAACCGTTGTCGCTACCGATGACGTGGCCTCCGCACCGGCCAGCGAAGCCGAGCGCCGCCGCGGCGTCGCCGGTGAAATCCTCATGTGGAAGGCTGCCGGTGCGCGCGCAGAAGAGGGCGGGTCGCTCGATGAGGTTATCGCCGTAGCCCGCAAGGCCATTGCCAACACCCGCTCGATCGGTGTCGGACTGACGCCCTGCACCATCGTCGCCAACGGGCATCCGAATTTCTCGATCGAACTCGGGACGATGGAAGTCGGCATCGGCCATCATGGCGAACCTGGCGTGTCGGTTCAGGAACTGGGTCGCTCACGCGATATCGCCAAGCTGATGCTTGAGCATATCCTGCCCGATCTGCCCTTCACCAAGGGCGATCGCGTCACGGTACTGCTCTCGGGTCTGGGTGCCACCCCGATCATCGAACTCTATGTGCTCTATGCCGATGTGGCCGATCTCCTGAAGGAGAAGGGCATCGAAGTGGCGCATCGCTTCGTCGGCAACCTCTTTACGTCGCTCGAAATGAAGGGCGCCACGCTCACCGTCATGAAGACCGACGAGGAGCTGGATCGTCTGATGGCTGCGCCTGCCGAATCCATCGGACTGGTCCGTGTCGGCGCCGGTGCGGCAGTTGCTCCTGCAGCCGAAGCGCCAGCAGCCAAGGCCGATCCGGTCGAGGCACTGGTCAAGACCGCAACGGGCGAGAAATACGTTCCCAAAAGCGGTATTCCGGTCGCTGAAACCACGAAAGTGATCCCGGCGCTGGTCGATGCCATCGTCAAGGCACGTGACTGGCTGAGCGAAATCGACGGCAAGATCGGCGATGGCGATCACGGCATCAACATGGCCAAGGGTTTCGCCCGTTGTGGCGAGGCGCTGGGTGCCAATCCGCCGGTGATGGAGAAAGGACTCGATGCGCTCTCCGACTCCCTGATGGCCGGTATCGGCGGTTCGATGGGCCCGCTCTACGGTCGCTTCTTCGAAGGCATGGCGATCCCGCTGCGCAATGTCGAGTTCCTCGACGGCAAGCTTTTCGCCCAGATGCTCGATGGAGCGCTGGCCGGTATCAACAGCCTTGGTAATGCCCGCGTGGGTGACAAGACTCTTGTCGATACGCTGCAGCCTTCGGTTGAGGCCTTCCACAAGGCGCTGGATGACGGCAAGTCGTTCGAACAGGCCCTGAACGCAATGTCGGAAGCGGCAGAACGCGGACGTGACTCGACAGTCGATCTGGTGGCCCGCATCGGTCGCGCCAGCCGTCTGGGTGAGCGTTCACGCGGTGTGCTCGATGCCGGTGCAACCTCCTGCTGCCTGATCCTCCAGACCATTGCGAAAGAACTTGAGGCCCCGGCGCGCAAGCATAACGCCGCCTGATCCGTCTCAATTCCTGAAAGAGCAAGACCATGAACAAGATCGTCAAACCTGATCTGGGCGCACTGCAGAAAGAGGCAACCAGCGTTGCTCTGCCTGAAAAGATGATGGCCGTCGTCGCCTACGAACCCGGCGATTACCGCTGGGAAGAGGTGGACGTGCCCCGTGCCGGCCCCGATGACATCATCATCGAAGTCGAAACCGTTGGTATCTGCGCCGGTGACATCAAGTGCTTCCTGGGCGCTCCTTCCTTCTGGGGCGACAAGGAGCAGCCGCGCTACGTCAAGCCGCCGATGATCCCCGGGCATGAGTTCATCGGTCGCGCAGTCGAAATCGGCGAGAACCTGCGTGGGCAGTACAAGGTGGGCGACCGCCTGATCAGCGAGCAGATCGTTCCCTGCGACGATTGCCGCTACTGCAAGGGCGGTCAGTACTGGATGTGCGAACGTCACGACCTGTACGGCTTCCAGAACAACACGAACGGCGCCATGGCGAAGTACATGCGCTTCCCCAAGACGTCGCGTACCCATCGCGTTCCCGAAGACATGCCCGCCGAGGCGGCTGCTCTGATCGAGCCCTATGCCTGCTCCGTTCACGCTGTGAACCGTGCGAACATCCAGCTTGATGACGTGGTGGTTCTGGCCGGTGCCGGGACGCTGGGTCTGGGCATGGTGGGCGCTGCCCGCCTGAAGAACCCGAGCAAGCTGATCGTGCTCGACACCAAGCAGGACCGTCTGGATCTGGCCAAGAAGTTCGGCGCGGATATCGTGATGAACCCGCTCGAAGAAGACGTGGTGGCCAAGGTCAAGGAACTGACCGATGGTTATGGCTGCGATGTGTATATCGAAGCAACCGGTCATCCCTCCAGCGTTCGTCAGGGCCTGCACATGATCCGCAAGCTCGGCCGCTTCGTCGAGTTCAGCGTGTTCGGCGATGAAGTGACCTGTGACTGGTCGATCATTTCCGACCGCAAGGAACTGGACGTGCTCGGCGCGCATCTGGGCCCGTATTGCTATCCCTTCACCATCGCCGCCATTGCCGATGGTCGTCTGCCGGTCGAAGGTGTGGTGACCCACTCCCTGCCGCTGGCTCAGTGGAAGGAAGGCTTCGACCTGATGAAGAAGGGCGACAAGTCCATCAAGACGGTTCTGATCCCGTAAGATCGGCGCCTTTCATGGGCGGGAAAAAGGCGGCTCCGCAAGGGGTCGCCTTTTCTGTTGCCTGGTCTTTTCTGTCTCTTCCGGTTTGGCCGGACGCCGTCAGACGCTCAGCGTTCCCTGAATACATGGGGTGACCGTGCCACCGACCCAGATCACGTTTCCTTCAGTCCTGATCGTTATTCGTCCCGCGCGCCCGAGTTTCGTGCCCTGGCTGGCGATATAGTGCGACGGTGCCATATTCATGCCGGTCATCCACTGAGCCAAGGCCGCATTCAGACTGCCTGTCACAGGATCTTCAAAACCCTGATTTTGCCCTACGAAGGCCCGTACCTCGAATGCCGCACCCGTCTCGTCCTGTCCGTCGCGCCAGGGTGCGACGACGCCATAAAGTGCATCCCCCATTTTCGACCAGTCGGGTTCGATGGCGAGCACATCTTTCCTCTCGTGCAGGGCGACAAGCTGCCATGGCGGTCCGTTATCGCCCCAGGCGGCATCGACGATATCCTCGGGCCCAAGGCCAAGTGCTTCACAGGCTTTGCGACGTTCGTCATCGTTCAGCGGACCGCTGCGCTTTTGGGCAGGTGCGGCAAAAGCCAGTGTGGCGCCCTCGACCCTGACCCGAACGAGCCCGACCCCGCATTCCTGAACGATCGTACCGTCATGCGTATTGCCCGGGAGAGATGCCCAGACAGCGGCTGTGCCAAGGGTAGGATGACCTGCAAAAGGCAATTCGCCACCCGGTGTGAAAATACGCACCCGGTAAGATGCTTCCGGTACGGTGGGGCGCAGAAGAAAGGTGGTTTCGCTCAGATTTGTCCAGTTGGCGATACGCGCCATGGTTGTCTCGTCGAGGTCGTCGGCACCGACGACAACAGCAAGCGGATTGCCGGCAAAGGGCCGGGAGGCAAAGACATCGACCTGCCAGAAAGCGTAATTGCCCATGTTCGGTCCTTTCATAGCACTGGAGAATGGACCTGCAGCGTAACAGACAAAACATTGCTAGGACCAGACAGGCGAAAATTCGCCATAAATCCGCGATTGAAGCGGGGCGGAAACCGCAAGGGAGAAAAAAGGTGAGGGTCGGTGAGCGTTCTTTTCTGACTGGTTTTTCCTGCCTGCGGGGCAAATATGCCTCATCGCTCGTTCTGGCCTTGTCGCCAGTTTTTGCATGCACGCTCATCACGCTCGCTGCCTGCCCGGCCCGTGCCGATGCGGCACTGGCAAGTCTCTCCGGCCTGCGCGATCGTGGCGTGATGCTTCATGTACAGCATACGAACGAAATGCAGGGGATGGTTGGATCACCCACACCGGGGCTTGGGCTGAAAAAGGGGGTAGGCAATGTCGGTATTGCCACTTATGGCGCGGATATCGACTGGGAGCGTCTTGCCGGCGCAGAAGGTGTCTCGACGCACATCATCCTTGCGAGCGGATATGGCAGTCCGACCAGCCATAAATTCGGCGATTATCTGACGCCCAGCCAGGCAACCTATGGCGGTGTCGGGAATGTGGTGATTCATCTCGTCTCGGCCTATGCGGAAAAATCCATGCTGTACGACCGTGTGAGTGCCGCCATGGGGCGTATGACGTTCCTGTCCGATTTCTCGGCCAATCCGCTCTACTGCAATTTCATGAATGCAGCTTTTTGCGGTAATCCGCGTGCGGCGTCTGAAAACAAGGCGCATGCCGCATTCCCCATGTCGAACTGGGCGATGCGTGCGCGTGTGCAGATCAGCGATGTACTGGTTGCCAAAAGCGGACTCTACCTGACGGAAACGGACGCGATCTACACGCATCACCAGACACGTACCGGTTTCAAGTTCAACGGAGCGAACATCGATGGCATGGCACTCCCGATCGAGCTGGCCTGGACTCCGCGTTCCGAGGCCGCCAAAGCCTTGCCCGGCCATTACAAGGTCGGTTTCGTTTATGACACCGCGCGCCACGAAAGCCCGTTCCAGGATGGTAACGGACAGAGCTTCTATATTACCGATGGAACCCCGCGCCGACTGAAAGGCTCTTGGTCGAGCTGGATCATGGCCGATCAGATGGTCTGGCGTTTCAAGGGGCGTGGGCCGGATGCCGGTGTGATCCTTATGGGTGTCGCTTACTGGAATTCGCCACGGACCCAGTTGCGTGAAGCCCAGTATTCACTGGGGTTTCTGATACGCGGCATGTTCGCATCGCGTAGCAGGGATACGATCGGGCTCAATGCTTCATGGGTGCGTGTATCCGATGGTGCCAGACGTGCCCAGCTCGAGGCGTTCAGGCAGAACAGGAAACTGCGCAGACATACCCTGACGCCCCAGACTGGCGGTGGAGTGATCGAGGCCTTCTATCAGATGCATATATGGCGCGGTGTCTCGATAGCGCCCGATATCCAGTATTACATCAATCCCGGATTGCAGAAGGCGTTGCGCAACCAGCTGCTGATAGGGGTCAAGACCCATATCGAGTTTATCTGACCGGCAGGGTGGCAGCCCGTCTTTTCCGGCTGACGAAAGCATGAAGCGCGCTAGTTCTGCGGCGCAGAAATGTTGCCTGAAAGTCACAAAGGACTCGCCAGTTAAGAAAGATTTTAAGAATCGTTTGCATCTTCATGTAACTTGGCAGAAACACAGCGTCGAAGGCCGTGCGCCGCGATTCTGAGTAATACTGTCATGCATGACAGTCCAAGGCATGAACATTTTCCATGAGATCATGTTGTGTCAAAACATTTCAGATGTTGTGGCGGCAGGGCCTTGTTGTCCAGAAACGAAATTGTGGTGATTCGTATGCCAGAAGACTGCGCGTTCCTCCGTGGGTTGCATGAAAGCAGCCAGAACAGTTCCGCCATATCCGATGGATATTCAGGAAAACGGAAACGTCTTCTTCTTCTCGCCCTGACGGCCGGCGCGGGTTTCGGCGCTGTTGAAGGCGCCGAAGCGCAGGATACGCTTGCCACAGATACACAATCTGCCGAGGGGCAGTCGATCGCCCTGCCAGCTGTGCGCGTGCACGGCCAGGAGCAGATCAACACGCTCAACACCAACACTACGCAGCTCGATATCGGCCGTATGCCCGATAACGTGCGTGAAACACCCCAGACGGTCAGCGTCGTGCCAAAGCAGCTGATCGAGGAGCAGCGTCTCTTCACGCTCGATCAGGCTCTGTCCAACGTGCCGGGCATCACCATGTCTGCCGGTGAGGGCAATGGCGGCATGAACGGCAACCAGTTCCGTATTCGCGGTCAGCAGGCACGTGGCGATATCTATGAGGATGGCCTGCGCGATTTCGGCAATTACGTTCGTGACGTTTATAACACCGAGAGCGTCGAGGTGGTGAAGGGACCGTCAGGCGAGTATTTCGGTGCGGGCAATGTGGGCGGCGTCATCAATCAGACACTCAAGAAGGCGCATAGCGGCAATGCGTTCGGGGCTGATCAGTCCTTTGGCAGCGGCATGCAGTATCGTGGTTCGGCCGATGCGAATTATGAAATCAACAGCCACACCGCGCTGCGCGTGAACGGCATGTACAACAAGCAGATTGTGGCAGACCGCAACAATGTCCGCACCGATCGCTATGGCGCTGCTGCCGATCTGGGTGTCGGGCTCGGTACTAAGAACACCTGGCATCTGAATTACCAGTGGCTCGGTAGTCGTGGCCGCCCGGATTACGGCGTGCCCATGATCCAGATCGGCAAGACCTATCGTCCGATCACGGAATATGGTCTGCCGCGCGATACGAATTATTCGCGCAATTTCGACCGCGATCATGGCAACGTTCATATGGTGACGTCGAAATTCGCTTCGGAACTGGCCAAATGGCTGACGCTCTCGAACGACACCCGCTACTCGCACTATACGCGCAATTTTGCGGCAACCACGCCGGCCGCGTGCTCGGGGGCGTGTGCAACAGCATTCCTCGTCGGTGGAAACCCGACACTATCCTATGGCGCGGGCGGCGGCATGGGCTACGACCAGGCAGGCTGGGGCGTGCAGAATGTCAGCATGGGCCATTCGAAGTTCAGAACCGGATTTCTGCGTCACGACCTGCGTGCCGGCGTCGATATCAATTACACGAAAGATGATCGCCTTTACGGCACCTATATCAATCGCGTGAACAACCAGTCGATCCGCACGCCGCAATTCGAGTATCCGGGTACGGAGCTGATCTTCCCGGCAACGGGCAGCCGCACGGCGGATTTCCGCGATCTGGGCCTGTTCCTTGCAGACAAGATCCATCTGACGAAACAGCTTTCGGTCTATGGCACGGTGCGCTGGGACGATTACCGTTCGACCTACTGGAGTGCTGCCCAGTCGTCGATTGGCGTTCAGAAGCAGAAGTCGAACAAGTTCAGCCCGTCGGCCAGCCTGATGTATGAGCCGCTCGAAAATACGACGTTCTACTTTACCTTCTCGCAATCCTATAAGCCTGTGGGGACGGACGTGTCGTCTCTGACCATGAGTTCGACGAATATTGGCGATGTGGCGGTTAATGGGCGTGACCTGAAGCCCCAGCGCAGCGACCTGTACGAGCTTGGTGGCAAGGCCGATTTCCTGAACAAGCGGCTTGGCGTCACGGCGGCCATCTTCCAGATAGAGCAGAACAATTCCTTCACCTATGACGATGACGGTAACATCATTACCGGATTTCAGGATGCCGGATCGGGGCGTCGTATTCGCGGACTTGAAGTCAGCGCGACGGGCAAGCTGACGAAAGACTGGGAGATCTACGGGTCATACGCCTATATGGGCGGCAAGGTGACCAATAGCGCGCTCTATGGAGGGAACCGTGCGCCCCAGCTTCCGGCGAATAGTCTGTCGGTCTGGAGCAGCTATAATCTGTCGCGCTTCGTGCTGCGTCCCGATCAGGGCAAGCTGCAGGCCGGTGGTGGCGTTCAGTATTCCTCGGGCTACTGGTCCAATGAGGGGCGCACTGGCCGCATGCCTGAGAATGTATCGCTCAATGGCATGATTTCCTACGACATCTCGCATTACCATGTGCAGTTCAATGCGAATAATCTGACCAATCATCGCAATTATGCGTCGGCCTTCTCGACGTCGCGTGCGGTGCCTCTGTCGGGACGCACCTTCCTGGGATCGGTCGGATTACGCTTCTGATCGCTGAAGGAATGCGGGTTTCCTCCCCCCCCGCGTTCCTCTTCTGGCGTGAAGTCAGAGCCTGCATTTCCTGACCACCGTGGATCCTCCGGTCTCCATTTATGACTGTTCTGCCACCTGTTATCTCTTCGGGCGCACGAGATGGCGCATTCTGCGATGCTCCCCTGGGTGCGCCATCGCTTGAACCCGCTTTGCAGGCACAGCTTTATCTCGCCCAATGGTCGCTCGATCGTGGGGCGCTGCATGAGGCTTTCAGTCTCTTTGCAAAAGCTGCCGCATCGCAGCATCCGTCCTGTCTCAATATGTTGGGTCGTGCTTACGAACAGGGCTGGGGTGTGCCGCGTCATCCGGTCCAGGCGCGCAGGCTTTTCGAGCAGGCTGCAATGGGCGGAGAGGGCTGGGCCTTCTACAATCTTGCCGATCTTTGTCTGACAGGCGAGGGAGGAGCTCAGGATCGGGAGCGCGCCTGTATGCTCTATGTGCAGGCAGCGCGACGTGGTGTCGGCAAGGCGTTCAACATGATCGGTCTGCTTTATGAAGAAGGATTCGGACCGACACCGGTGAACCGTACATATGCGCTGGAATATTTTCATGCAGGCTGTACCTGCGGAGATGAGGACGCCAGAGCCAATCTGATGAGATTGCGCAGAGAAGCTGACGGGCAGGATGACCCCTCAGTTAGGCTGGACGTCGGGGCACAGTGAGAGGCCGCGGCCGAGTAACACGATGCCTATTGGGCGCGGATCGTGTGGAAATGGGCAAGCAGGGGCAGAAACCCGGATAAACAATCAATAAGGCCGCAACCCCGTTCTAATTGACGGCTGCATCCTTGCGCTCACCCATTGCGAACGCCTTGAGAATCGATTCCGCGAGCAACTTGGCTGCCTTGGGTGTCAACCTGAGATGAGCTGTCGGTGCAATGACAATCTCGTTTCCGTGAGGGCGTTCGGCAGCCAGTGTTACAGTGATAATACCACCCACATGACCATAAACCGGGACATTATCGGCAAAGATGATCGGGGCCGATCCCGCGTTGAGCGAAGCGATACCCTGAGCGATCTGCTGCAAGATCTTGTCGGACGTATTGTCTGCCATTTGCAGAATGCCTTTAATTTCTGATTGTGCGCAACCGGCCCGTGCAGGCAGGATGTCATAGTATGCTAGGAGCTACAAGGACCGGGGAAACGCTGGATCTTTGTGTTTGTATCAACAGGTCGGTATCAACATTGGGGGCCTGCATTAAGGAACCAGTCAGGCGAACACAAGTCCGATATTGACATTAGCCACAATATGAGTTGCAGAAAGGCGACAATTCAGCTCTGGCCAGCATTGCTTTCTGCGTAGAACGTGGCGGCGTGTGGTTGCTTTGCCTAGATGATCTGTATCATCCCGGTTGCGACCGGGATATGCGTGTCGCCCGATACGATGATAGCGGATTTCTCGGTCAGGATGTTTTCCAGAGTCAGATCGGAGCGTATCTTGCCGCTCGGTGTGCGAATGATGAAACCCTTGCGAATGAAGAAGAACGAAAAACGCTCGATGCGATAGGTCTTCATAAGGTCGACCATTGTCTGACGTGCAGCGACAATGCCGGTTTTGTCGTCCTGCTCGATCATCACGCTGGGCAGTTCGCGCTCAGGCAGGGCGGGCGGGGCAACGACGCAGGTTGCGCCATCGAGAGCATGACTGAGCGAAAGTGCGATGTCGTTTGTGTAATAGACGTTGCCATCGTACATGAATTTTTCGCTCAGGCGCCCGACATGATACAATTCGCCGCCATGCAGAAAGCCGAAATCCTGGGTGCGCAGGTAGCGCCTCCCATCTCTTTCAATAAAGCAGTGCGCATTGCGCACCGGGTTGTTGAGATAACCCAGGCTCACGCTGGGGCTATCGATCCAGATTTCGCCTACTGTATCTGAAGGAAGGAAATCTCCGGTATCGGGATTGGCGATGATGAGTTTCTGATCCTCATAGGCCGAACCGCAGCTGGCGAGACAAGTGGTGTTTTCTCCGTCGATACTCTCCGACGCTACGGCTTTGCCGTGGCTCAGGGCGGTGCGATCGAAAGCGGTCAGCCGGACTCCTGTGCCTTTTTGTCCCGAGGTGACGAGGAGTGCATTTTCTGCGAGCCCGTAGCAGGGATAGAAAGACTTTCGGTCAAAGCCATGCGCGCCGAAGCGGTCGGCGAAGCGTTCAAGCGTCACCGGATTGATATTCTCGGATCCGTTGAAGGCAATACCCCAGCGCGAGAGATCGAGGCCCTGTGCGATATCCTGGGCTGGCAAACGGGCGCAATAGCGATAGGCGAAATCGGGACCGCCCGAAATCGTGGCCCCGAAACGGCTTATGGCCATGAGCCAACGTAATGGTTTTTCGATGAACTTGTCCGGTGCCATGAAATAAAAGGGATTACCAGCAGCCAGTGCGGGCAGTACAGCGCCAACCAATCCCATATCATGCGTGAAGGGGAGCCAGCTCAATCCGGTATCGTTGTCCTGATACTGGAACGAAATCAGCTGTGCATGAATATTATGGCAGATATTACGGTGCGAGAGGCACACACCTTTCGGATTTTCGGTCGAGCCTGACGTATATTGAACGACGGCCAGATCACTGGATGCAAGCGGTACGGGTTCGATCGGGGCTCTGGCCGAAAGAGCGCTTTCCAGAGGTATCCATTTCAGTCCCGTGAAGGCGGCGCCGCCCTGATGAAATAATGTCAGTGTTTCGCGTTTGCCGAGTACCGCGCGCGCATTACTGTCATCCACAATAAATGCAAAGCGTTCCGTGGCGCCGATCGCGCTGGGATAAATGCCGGATACCGGCACATGACCCGCATAGAGACACGCAAAAAAAACCGATGATGTATTCGAGGCTGTTCTCGAAAAGCAGAACGACGTGTGATTTCGCGGGTAAAGTGCGCATGAGGTGCGCGCCAGCGAGAGAGGCGCGACGATGTAATTCGATCGCGCTCAAGCTTTCCGTTACATTTTCACCGTCACCGAGAAAGAGAAAAATCGGGCTTTCGCCCTTCGTCAGACGACGGAATTCGAGCAGGTCGACCAGCGTGCGCTGCTTCCAGGAATCGACGCCGACAATGGCCTGATCTTCTTCATACATGGGCGGCGACCTGACTGTTTTTATTGTTGGATATATGGACGAGCGCCATGTTTCACCCGGCTTCCGCCGTTGTCAGCTGACGATGCAGGGTCTCGCAATAAGCAAGCACATGTTCGGGCATGATGAGGCGAGTGCACTCAAACTGTCTATGCGTGTCCTGATGTCGGGGGCAGAACAGGAAATTACCGTGTTCGAAGGGCGTGCGGATATCGTGCCAGCAACTATTGCAGACATGAGGATTGAACACACGATACGGCGTGTGGAACTCGTTCGAGGGATGAGTAAAGCCGCTAATCATGACCACCGGTGTTCCTGCTGCCCATGCAAGCCAAGACAACCCGCTGGATAGGCCGATGAAAAATGCGGCATGGCGAAGCCAGTAAGCCCGCTCAGTCAAAGGGCGATCGCCTGTTTCGTCTCGTGTCCCGTGCGGAATATAGTTCCAGTGATTGTGGTTTCCTGAGACAGATTCGCGATCTATGCAGACGACCTCGTAGCCCAAAGCATTGAGTTTTTCGATAACCGCCGACCATCCGTACGGATTATTCCAGTACTTACATTGGCTGGACGCCTGTGTCGCGATCACGACATAGGGTTTTTCGATTGGACGCTCGCTGATCGGCCATTGATTGATCCTGGGAGGTGAATCTGTATCGTCCACGCCCAGAATGTGGGCCGCAGTTCGGTGGAGGCCTACCAAGCGAAAATCGGATGGCTGCCAGTCATGTACCTCATCGGTGAAGTAAAGGCCGATATAGTAGGTTGCGTAAAATTTGTTCCTCTCACTCTCATATTCATCGAAAGTGCAGCATCGGACGCTTGGGTACTGGCCGGAGAATAGACTGCATGCGTGCGTACTCATTCCAACTGTAAGACGACATCCATGCTTCTGTTGAAATTTGACGGCATAGGAAAACCATCCGATGGCATCGCCTAATGTGCCACCGGGGAGTAGAATTGCGACGTCTTTGTTCCGGCAATCATATTCATGCACAAACGCCGTTTGATCCAGTTCGAGCGAATGAATTTCGATCCGGGTCGGGATAAAGTATTTTTTTGAGCCCAGCACCATGCAGTTACTGGCTTCTTCCCTGTAGAGACAGACGGAGCGTTCCATGTCCGTCAGTGTTACACGCCAGCGTCCTGGGGGGAGACTAACGCGTGTGCCAGCATTGAAATCGAACGCAATCCCATGATCAGCAAGTTGGGTAGGATGCGGTGATGGATCTGGAAACGCACTGCCTGTGCCTGCAGCATGTGACTCAGCATTGGCAGAGGTGGCTTGCATCTCCGATGCTGGAAGCGTTGCCTCTGTCAGCAGGCTTGTCCCAGCGTCTTCGGTGACCATCTCGATTGGCGTCTCTAACACCGTTTGCGGTGCCGTGTCGGGAGCCGATGGGATTTGCTGTCCCTGATCCGACGGCGCGGCTACCCCATCGAAATTCAGAATCGAATCGATGATTGCTTCGATTTTGCTCATTTCAGGCTTCGCTTCGCAAATCGGCAATTAAGCGGTTGATCGTTTTTTCGACTTGTTCGGGGGAGATCATTTTTGTACATTCGAAATCACGCTCTGTATTGGCGTGGCGCGGGCACCACATATAGTTCAGGCGTTCAAATTCAATTGTAACATCATTGGAACAACTGTTGCATACATGACGGTTGATGACGCGATAGGGACTATCGAATTCATTGAGAGGTTCTGTAAAACCGCTGATCATGATGACCGGGCAGCCAGACGCCCAGGCAAGCCATGATAACCCACTCGATAAGCCAATAAAGAATGAGGCGTGTTTCAGCCAGCGAGCCCGCTCGCTGAGAGGTATAAGGCCGGTCATATCCTCAACGCCATGAGGAATGTGATGCCAGATCGTTCCCTGACCCCCAACACGATCACGGTCTATACATATGACGCGATAGCCGATTTTCTTGAGATAAGCGATGGTACGCGGCCAGCCCTGCGGATTATTCCAGTATTTATTATGACCTGTAGCTTGTGTGGCTATACAGACATAGGGCTGTTCAATCGGCCTGCCACCTTCGGCAATGCGTATTCTGGGTCGTCTTTCTTTGGGCGTAAGGCCAAGTATATAGGCCCCGGTGACAGCCAGTCCAACCTGCCTGTAGTCGGTCGGTTGATAATCACGGTTGATATCATTGAAGAAGATCAGGACCTTGTAACGTGCATAAAAAGGACGAACGAGAAAGGTTTTATCCTCGGTAATCGATAGCCTGTCGTTTTGTCCCTCGAAAAGCTCGGCTAGCCCAGGTCGAACAAGGCATGTGATCTGGCAGCAATGCTCTGCTGCAAAAGCCTCCACATGACCCATCCAGGCCAGATGATCGCCCACTCCGCCAAGATGCATATCGATAAGTATCTCCCGGCCAGTCAGATCGAGATGATGCTCGATGACTGTCTTTCCATCACGAGTGATTTTGAAAGCGAGCGGCACGAAATATTTTTTCGTGCTTGAGATCAGTCCGCCGGAGGTGTCCTGTGAGAACAGCAGAGTCTGCGTTGTCGTATCACTTATCTCTACATGCCATTTACCCTGGGGGATATTGATGCGACATCCATCCTGAAAATCGAATTGAATTCCCTCTGGGCCGACCTGACTTGGCATGTTGTCCATAATTTCGATACTTATCCATTTTTATCAGGCCCGTGGGCCGAAACCGGCACAAATCTCGCCATAAACCTGCATGACCGCTTGAAATGTCATTCCTAGCGAATAAGTGCTAGCCGTTTTCTGGGCCTCATCGAGCATTCTCTCAACGTGTGGCGCGCGCTGTGGAATATCAAAAATAAGTGCGGCGAGGCAATCGACAATTTCCTCGCACTGTTCGGGTGAGAACCAGTATCCATTACGGTGCGAAACGTAATCTTTCCCTCCGGTTCCATGAAATCCGACGAGTGCGCAACGTGACGCCATGGCTTCAAGTGGGGTGAGGGGCAGGGCTTCCTGCCGCGAAAGGGCAAGGAAAATAGCCGAACTGCCCATAGCCTCAGCAACCTCTCTCTGGGACATTTTTTCCAGCATCAGCCATGGAACATCAGCAGTGTCCGGATATTTGAGATGCAGCATCGACATGATCAGATAAGCTAGGGGAGAGTTTCCTCCCTCGCCAGGCCACTTGCGTGGATTGGTAGCGATGCACATACGCTTTGCGCGCGGGTAAAAGAGTCCGGTATCGACCGAATTGGGGATAACGTGGATATTCGGGACTCGTAGAACAGAAGCGAGAGAACGCGCCGTCTCATGTCCAGGAACGATGAAGTGTTCGAAACCCATCTCCAGCAATGCGCTGCCGCTGTAGTTGTAGCTGTAGAGGTAGAACGAATTCTGACAAAATAAGACTTTTTTCCCAGGGAATGGGGATTTCGCTATCTCGAGTAAAGGCTCGACGAGGATCTCGGGGAAAACAAGAACGTCGCCTGCACTCGCATGAAAACTGTCACAGATTGTTATGCGGTCCGAAATATCTATCCAGCTCGGTTTGCCTGCTGGCTGATAGACAGCAACTTCATAGCCGTTTTTGGCGAGTATTTCTGCATGCTGATAGGTAACCTTGACCCCTCCCGATATCGCATCGGTACCGAATGGGTTGAGGAAAAAGATTTTGCCCATAAATATTCCGTCCTCGCCAAGGTTTCTCGCGCCTTCTGCAGATCAGCACGTCTTCAGTTGCATGTAATCCAAGCTGTAGGGCGCCGAGCCACAATGCAGTCATAGCGCCCGAGGCCCTCTCTGTCTCATGATAAAGCGCTGATGTTTTCAGGCAGAAGTCCGTCGGTGCTATGATGCTGGCTCGTTAAGAAAACTATTGTGCGCCGTTAAATAATCTCCGGTAATCCGTCAATCACAGGGATGCGCTGGCGCTCGTCCTGTTGAAAGAAAGCTTATGGAATGGGAAAGATTGACGGATATAACTTCGGGAAATGGCGGACATTTTCGATATATACAAAAAATTTATAAACTATCATTCATTAATAAAAAAATATAACGAAGGTTTATGTGCCGTTCACGATGGTCGTTTCGGTAGGGCGGTGGACTTCTTTCGGTTTCCTGACCATTACTTCTTATGTCAAAAAAATTGATTAGATAAAAATTGTGAATTTTATTGACTGTACAGGTTGAATTGTGTGGTTGTTTGTTTATAAACAACCCAATGTGGATTAAAGGGCGCGGGCGAATGGTTAATATACGGTAAATTTTTCCGCGGTTGTGATGTCTGTCTGCAGCGCGATCGCCCTGCATGTCGAGTCTGCTATCAAAGGAAGAAGAAATGGCTATTACGTCCAACGTCTCGGTAAGTGGTGCTCAGATTACGTCGTCGAGCGGTAAATACACAGTTCTGAGTGGTGCCACGCTTGCTGTTACTGGGGGAGGCTATGTTACTTCAGGGGCGATCGTCTCTGGATTTGGTAATGGGCCAGAAAACTCGGGTGCGCTCCCTGGGCAATCGGGGGGGGACTAATTATCCAGCTTTGCTCCTCGCTTCAGCTGGGGGTATCGTTTCAGGCTCGACGGTCGGTTTTGGTGGCGTAGCGATGGGCGCTAATGGCGGTACGGCAGCAGGGGGTACCGCTCTCAATAGTGGTTCTTTCGTTGCAGCGAACGGTGGCTATGTCGATGGTGCTACAATTGGGTCGAATGGTGGTGTTCTAGCCTCCCAGGTTTCGGGCTACGACGGCGGTGCTGGTGTTGTGCGCAATACTCATGTCGAGGCTGGTGGTTATGGTCTGGCGGGCGGTGGGTTTACCATCAAAGGTCAGCGTTTCGCAGGCTCTGGAATTATCTCTAGCGGACAGTTCGATATTGGTTCGACCGAGATTCTGGTGTCTGGTGGCACGGATGTGGGGAGTATTATTGGTGGGACGCAGATTGTTTCATCAGCTGGTATCGCGTTCAAATCGATCTTCAGTGCTGGAACGCAGCTTATCTCGTATGGTGGTTATGCGAGTGGTTCTGTTGTTTCTGCCGGGGGGCGTATCGAGGTATATTCAGGTGGAACTGGCTCGTCCATCACCGTAGGCTCTGCTGGAAGTCTTCATGTCGGCCCTTATGGATTGGTTAGGGGGGTGGAGATTCAGGCCGCGGGTGCTGCGACTGCCGAGGCTGCAGCTGTGCTGTCGGGCGCAGTAATTGATGGCGGTGGTACTCTGACCCTCAACTCAGGTGCAACATTATTCAATGGCACGATCGTGGGTACAACCTCGGATGGCGCTGCCGGGGGATTGCTTGTGCTTCACTCAGGTGCGGTGCTTAGCGGTGTGACATCGATGGGTTGGAAGAGCCGCCTCGATGTCGATAGCGTTCAATTCGTCTCTGGCGCCACAGTCCAGTATTCGGGGGGTACGGCCACAATCCTTGATGCCAGCTCGAATGTCTTGTGGCAGGGAAGCGTGGCGACGTTAACTGGAAGTACAGCGAAAGACTTCCATCTTGAGCGTGATCCTAACGACGGGAGCCTGATCCTTGTCTACGATAAATGCTTTCTGAAAGGGACAATGATTCGCACGGATCGTGGCGAGGTTGCTGTTGAAAATCTGAACGTGGGTGATCGCGTCTTGGCCTATGTCGACGGCCGCGAGGAGTTGCGTCAGATCATATGGACTGGGCATCGCTCGGCCGTCGTGCGTCAGGGGCTTCCGGATGATGAGGCGGGCTATCCTGTTCGCATCCTGCGCCACGCACTGGCAGAGAACGTGCCCCATAAGGATCTTCTGGTGACCCCGGAGCATGCGCTCTATCTGAACGGCGCTTTCGTACCGGCACGCATGCTTGTCAACGGACGAAGCATCCTCTTTGATCGCACAATCACACAATTCGATTATTATCATATCGAGACGGATGAACATTCCATTATCTGGTCGGATGGTGCGCTTAGTGAAAGTTATCTGGATACCGGTGATCGTCAGACATTCTCTCAGAATAGTCCGGTTGTAAGATTGTTGAATGCTCCCGAGCGTAGTTGGGAGACGGATGCGGCGGCGCCCTTGCGTGTGGGGCGTGATTTCGTTGAGCCTCTCTTCGCCTCTCTGGTTGATAGGGCGAATGCAATGGGGCTTGTTGGTAGCCATACCCAAATGCCGGTAACTGATAATCCTGATCTTCATCTTATCGATAATGATGGGCATGTGTATCGCTCCGTACGCCAGGCTAATGGAGCTTATATCTTCATGGTTCCTGCTCAGGCTGGCGACGTATACATCGTGTCTCGCACCGCGCGCCCAGTTGATGTCGTCGGCGCATTTCTGGATGATAGACGTCACCTTGGTGTGCTGATTGGTGAAATCCAGATTTGGGAAGCGGGGCAAACCCGTAATCTGGATACCCATCTGACACGTGATACGCTGGAGGGATGGGCCAATAAAGAGGCTGGAAAAATGCGCTGGACCACCGGTCGTGCATTGCTCTGTCTGTCGGAGCTGCCTGCTGATGCTGTTGCAATGGTGAGCATCGAGGTTCTGGATGGTGGGCCGTATCGAGTCAGTTCCTCCGAAAACGAAGTGTTTTCCTCGGTCGGATAAAAGCCCTCCTTACAAGAGACATGAGCTGCTCTGACGGCTCATGTCTCTTGTGTACGGATTCGAGCCAGCATCCAGAATAATTAATGCGATCCGATTGAGAAAATTATGGCTCCTCGGCGCGGTATTATTAGTATTGCCGCATTCGCATCGCTGAATGCCACATCGCATATTTATCTGAGTCCGAAATCTTCCCTTTATTGCTGAGAGGTAAAAATCTTTTTTAATCATTGGGTTGCGTCATATGGTTCATCGGTGTTTTCTTTTTGGAAACTGAATATCGAAGTATAGTATAGTAATATCCTATATACATCCTTATTGCGCATAGGATTCTTGTATGCAATTTTGGGAAAGTTAAGTAATTATGAACGAACCAGAAGCAAATTCGATCGTATTCCTGGGATGTGTAGGTAAATCCTGGGGTGGCGCCGTGTTGTCGGTCTGATTTGTGGGTTCCTAAAGGGATGTCGGCAAATGGGTATTACTTCCGCAGGTATGAGTGGAAACGCCTCGATTACCAAGATCGGTCCGACGACATATCGGGTGCTGAGTGGCGCAACGCTCATCACGACCGGCGTGAATTACACGACGACCAATGCTTATGTTGCAGGGCTTGGGGCTGGTGGGACGAATAATCCGGCCATGCTTATCGGGTCTGCGGCCTCGGTCGCTTATGGAGCGACGGCAGTGTCCGGTGGCGTGGTGCTTGCCGGTGGCAAAGGATCAGCGGCTGGCGGTACAGCGTATGATAGTGGTGGTTTTGCTGCCATCAACGATGGTGTCGTGAGTGGTGCGACTATCGGTGCCCAGGGTGGCGTGCTGGCTAGTAAGATGTCGAATTACGGGGGGGCGGCGGGGCTGGTTGTCGACGTTCACGTTCAGTCTGGCGGCGTCGGCCTTGCGGGTGGCGGTTTTACACTCAAGGGGCAATCGTTTGTGGGGCCGGGTGTCATCTCAGCCAGTAAGTTCGATATAGGCTCGACTGAAGCGCTCGCAAGCGGCGGTACTGACATCGGCAGCATTGTGGGTGGTACACAGATTGTCTCGGCTGGCGGTTCTGCTGTCGGTACGCTATTCAGTGCAGGAACTCAGCTGCTCGGCGCTGGTGCATTCGCAAGCAACTGTATCGCTTCTGCGGGCGGCCTTATTCATGTCGGGTCCGGTGCGACGGCTCTGTCTACCACTCTTGGATCGGGCGGAAACCTGCTTGCCGATGGCGGGGCCAGAATGACCCTTCTTTCCGTTCGGGCTGCTGCAGCGGCGACGCTCGACGCCCGGTCCTATCTGATGAGTGCGGTGATTGCGGCAGGCGGTACGCTGACAGTCAATTCCGGTGCTACATTGACCAACGCAGTCATTTCCGGAATCTGCGAGGAAGGGCACGGTCCCGGTGGGTTACTTGTCGTGCAGTCGGGCGCCGTTCTCAAGGGGATCAGCATCGGATGGAAGGGGCGCATCGATGTCGACACGCTCAACTGGACCGATGGTCAGCGCATTGTTTACGGCAACAGCACAATCAGCATCGTGAACGCAGCCGGCCAGGTTGTCTGGAGTGCCGATGTGCGGGGCACGGCCGGAAATGCGGCAAGCGATTATCATCTCGAAAGAGATCCGACCGACGGCAGCACAATCATCGTTTATGACAAGTGCTTTCTAAGGGGAACAATGATCCTGACAGAGCGCGGCGAGATTGCGGTCGAGGATCTCGTTGTGGGGGATCGTGTCGCTGCTTATGTTGAGGGAGCGACCGAGTATCGTAAGGTTATATGGCTCGGTCATCGATCAACGATTGTCAGAACATGGCTCGATGATGACGAAGCTGGTTACCCGGTACGTATCCTGCGTAATGCCTTGAGCGAGGGTGTGCCGCACAAAGACCTGCTCGTGACACCCGAACATGCCATGTATCTCAACGGAGCCTTCGTGCCGGCTCGTATGCTCGTGAACGGTCGCAGCATCTATTATGATCGTACGATCACGCATTTCGACTACTATCATGTTGAAACCGATGCGCATTCCATTCTCTGGGCCGATGGCGCGCTGAGCGAAAGCTATCTGGATACTGGCGATCGCAAGCGTTTTGCCGAGCCAGGTGCAGTCGTACATCTTCTCAATGCGTCAGAAAACACATGGGAAGATAATGCCGCGGCATCTCTGCGTGTTGATCGGGGTTTTGTGGAACCCTTGCATGCCTCGCTTACGCATCGTGCTGCTTTTCTCAATCTGGGACAGACAGTGCAGATACCGGAAGTTATCGAAGATCCCGATCTGCATCTGATTGATGAGAGCGGTCGCGTTATGCGCAAGATGCGTGTCGTCAACCGATCAAGTGTTTTCATGCTACCGCCGGATGCGAAGCGTGTGCGTATTGTCTCGCGGGTGTCGCGGCCATCTGATGTCGTTGGACCGTTTCATGACGACAGGCGCCGTTTGGGTGTGTTGATTGGAGATATCCAGATATGGGAAGCCGACAGGACACGTTATATGGCCGATCATCTTCACAATGAAACGCTTGAAGGTTGGTCCAATATTGAGGATGGTCATCAACGATGGACCACCGGAGCTGCGATGCTGGACCTGAGCGATCGTCAATCCGATGCGGTTTGTATTGTGGCGATCGAAGTATTGGCAGGGGGGCCATATCTTGTTCAAGCCCCGCCAACTGAGCTTTTTGGAGCTCAGGTGGGCTGAGTTTCGTACTGTCTAACGGGTCCTGTTCGCAAGGGAACCCGGGGCGGCTTTCGTAGCCGCCCCGTTTGTATTTAGGGATTGTTGTCTATGTTTCATGTCATGGCCCTGCGTCACGCTCGGCAAAACCCGCAATCCCTTGCCTTCGACAGTCTGGCGCAGGACTGGACTTTCGGGCAGCTGGACAGGGATGTTACTGCGGTTACCCAGGCTCTGGGCAAACTCAGAGAAGTGGATCCTCGTCTGGTCGGAATTCATTGCGGTAATCTATACTGGCACTGGGTTCTTATCCTATCTCTCGCCTCGCTCGGGCTTGCCAGTGCGTCTCTGCCGGAGAGCTCGAACCCGACATTTCTCAGAGATGTCCAGCTTCTGGAGCCTGATGTCGTCATTTCCGTGGGGGGATTGTCCCTGCAGGAAATCCAGGTGCTGGAAATCAACGAAGCCTGGTTTTCACGCGTCACGCAGGCGCCGGCCGAACGATGCAATCTGGCGATCGATTACGATGCTGTGTGTCGCTATGCAATTGCTGCAGGTACTGATGCAGAGCGGCGTGTACTTGCCATGACTTTCCGCCAGGCGGAAATGGCGATCACACATATGATCCTTCAGGATCAGTCACTCAGTGCTGTGGCGGCCACCCATCCTCATATCCTGTCGACCATCGGTGTGATTTCGTTGACCGGATTTATCGTCGGGTGCACCGGGCTCTGCGCAGGATCGCCTCTGAATTTTGTCAGCCATACCGATATCGGTATTCTGATTGCACGCAAGATACCGACCGTTGCGGTCGTGACGCCAGGTCATCTGGCTCACATTCTTGAAGTGTTGCCCCCTGGTATGAAGCCGTTGGATACACTCAAGCTCATCGTAACCGGTGGGCGTTTCAATCAGGTATTGCGTGATAGGGCAATTGCGAAACTCACGCCTAACGTCATCTCGGCTTATGGTGCCGATGAATGCGGCGCGCTTGCGCTGGGAGATGCAGCCAGATTCAGCGCCGACACTATGGTCGGCACGATCTTGCCATGGGTTACGCTGCAGATCGTCGATGCGTATGACAAGCCTCTTTCTCACGGTGTGGAGGGGATCGTCAGAATTCGAAGCTCTGGGTTGTTGGATAGCTATGTCGATACAGGGTCGGGACAGGCACGACGTTTTTCGGATAGATGGTTCTATCCGGGTGATCGCGGACATGTCAGCGCGGATGGCATGCTTTGTATCACCGGACGCGTAGACGATCTTGTATCTATCGGAGGTGAGAAATTCGACCTCGGAATTGTGGATGATATTGCGCGGAACCTGCTACAGCAGCGAGAACTTGGGAGCTTTACTTCTCTGGATGAAACGGGGCGGACACGAATCAATATCGCCTTGGCTTCGTCGAAAGATTTCGACGCCGAAAGCCTCGCGCAGGGATTGAGAGCCTTTTACCCTACGTTGCCACCTGTGCGGGTTATGTCGGTGGACCACATTCCCTGGTCGATCGATGGCCGTCTGGACCGTGAGAGACTGTCTGACGCCTTCGCGCGCTCTCAGGCAGCGAGTGAGTGATCTATTTTTGTGTCGGAATGTTTCGGAATATTAAACTGCAACTAGGCTCTAAGCCTTCTTCATTAGTCATAGCAGGATCAGAGTTACACCATGTCGCGTAGCAAAACGTCGGATATT
>CAJQZM010040627.1:13825-26153 GCA_907164665.1 Colias nastes | reverse complement strand
TCGTTCGACGACGTCAACGACACCGCCAACAGCCTCGAGTGAGCGCCCCACTGACGAGCGACTGCGCTGCGACTGACCGACGACTGCGCTGCGACTTTTTTTTTTGGTGGCGACTTTTTAGCGGGGTCGTTGTTGTACAATAATTGTCCTCAGCTCGAAGGTTGCGCTAAGAGAAATTTCAACTTGTATTTGTTTTGCATGAAATATTAAATAATGCTAATGGCGATAAATCGTTTTTATTATATTGTTTAGTAGTTCCGGTATAGTGGCGTAACGGTTGTTTCTTGCATAGTTGTCGCATTAATTATTTTCATGTAAAATTGTTTCGAAAGATTTCACTTGTTTCGTTACGCCATTATTATTGTTGTATTTAAAATTGATATTAAATTAATTAAGCCGATTGAAATTGTCACTTCTTTTTACATTAGCTACGTTGTGTTATAAACGCAGACAAAAAAATTATGTGAAATTTATTTATTTTATTTAAATCAGTTGCTCGTCTTGTTGTATTGTAAACTTAATGTTAATATTATATCGAGAGTGTGAGGAAAATCGGTATTTACGATTGAAATTGCCCCATAACTAACCTCAATCGCTTGTAAACTATTAAATCTAATAGTTCGAGACAAGCGGGAGTAAATGTATAATCGATATATATTTATATTTTAATGTAACAAGCAATAACAATTGTATATACGTGATATTTGAAATTTTGTACGCCTCAAAATGAATTTCTTACTGATTTGATCGTGGACTGGTGCTCAATTTTTAACACTAAAAACCTCAATACATTGTGGTATAGACAATTCAGGGTTGCCATAGATGAAATTGTTTATCGATCATTTTTTGTAATCTGGTATTTTTGTAATGGTAAGGTTTTTGAAAACACACGTTTCAGTCAGTTCAAATTGGTTCATCCCATACCAGTATTAGTGTCGAAACATTCCTAAAGTATCGAGTTACGTTGCGACTTGGTCGGACGATGTTAATTGGTAAATCATTCTATGCGTGATATTGCGCGGTGGTACTGCGAAATAAATTAAAAATAACAGCACAGAGTAAAAATATACGGCCTGCGCTTACAATTTTTTAATAAAGCACAGAGTTAAAATAAACGGCCTGCGCTTACAATTTTTTAATAATCTGTGCAAATCATGTATCACTTTTGTGGCGCCATCGCGTTTAATTTTTTTTTGTAATAAAAATTCGATTGTAATAGTATTAATTATGTGGCAAATGTTTTTCGGTGTTGCATTTATCGCAATTGAGGTGAAGACTGGTGTTGCGACAATATTTTTTATTCATCTGACGTTTCGATTCGATCGTATCCCGACGGAGGTTCGGCTCCTCGTGTATATAAGTGTGGAGTGTTCCACTGAGCGCTTTGTTGCCATAAAATTTTTAAAGCTAGTTGTAAGGAGTCAACGGACGCGTCAGCGAGTGGCCGCATCGTTTTTTATTTGTACTTACTAGGGGATAACCGTTAAAGTGTCGATCGCTGGCGCGTCGTCGGCGGGTTTTTAAATTTTCTCTGCTGGCATCATCGGTCGTGTATTTGTATAGTCGATGGTGCGAGTTCCTCGACCGATGGCGGTTGATATATTGTCTATGCAAATTTTGATGAATTTTAAAATGTAACGGCCAAAAAGCCGACATCGCTCGAGGAAACGGCGAACATTTTATACATATTGTGGTATTATCACTTACAAGTGTGCGCTAGGACCGCTTGCTTTATTTAGACTTAGATAAGACTTAGTTTACATCGTGGCCTTAGGTTCTCCGCGTGGACGCGCCTGACCGTCACGGACGGACTCTAACCACTATTTTATAACGAAACAACTTGTATCTTCGCATTTTATACGTTATTGTACCCCGAGTCTTAATTTTAATGACTTCCTCTTTTTTTATAAAGTTTTTTTCTGAATAATAATATAAATTTAAATGTAAGTAAACCATTGAAGCATAAACATATTTTACATAAATATTATATTTAATTATTAACAATATTGATAATTGTAAAATTGGCCATAGGTTGTAACAAGTTATCAGTTGGTATGCCAATTAAACAATTTTTCATGATTTTTAATATTGATTGTTTTATTTATATTCCCTTCCTTCTACTATAAGAATACATTATACCTACCTATTATTTAGGAGCGATTTTTCAATCCATGGTTAATACTATCCAACAAAGTATTACCCATGGTATTACACAATAATATGAAAATGACACCCGTAAAATGTGAATAGACGGGCAATGGATCATATTTTTGAAATGGTTGTTTAAAACAACTTAAATTCTGTCCTCAGTTAATGTGCTTGTCAAAATTGTACTCGAAAGAAATACATACATGTGGAAGCAAAATCAAGCTTGTCTGCAATATTTCAAGGTGTATTCATAAAATGCACCAAAAGCAATACATTTTTAAGACCTGAAAGCTGATTAGTACACACAAAATAACCCTATTTGAATAATTAATGATTTACAAAGCACTAAAGCTCCACCCAGGTTTTGAGGAATATTGTGTTTAGTGACAGAAATAGTGGCAATGCTTTGCTGATTGAAACCATTTCAATAAAAACTACGATATATCGCTTAAGACGATACACAAAAAACAATCCACTGCTTGGTGGGCGGAGTCTAATAGCTCGCTATCGCGAACGCGGGTGTGCGCGAAGTCATTCTTGCAAACTCGCCGCGCTGCCGCTGGCCGACTCGGGACAAACATGTATGGAGTCGTCATACAGTTATAATATTGTTATACATATATTTAATTGTTGATTTATTGGTTTTATTTTCTTGCTTATAAACAAATAATCTTCTTTTTAACAACTACTTAGTTAGACACTATTAATAATAATCATTATTTCGTAATGTTTACTTTATTACAAAATAATACAGGTTATAAATAATCTTTAAAATAACAAAAAATATTGTTACTCTGAAAAAATGAAATGGTACTCAATAACGCGGACTACTGAATTGATTTAGATAGAATTTGATGCTGACGTAGATATTACATCATGCCCAGAAATGAAAGGTACTATTTCTGAAAGAAGTTATAAACCCTAATTCTTCTCAGTCAAAGTCAAGAGTGGAAGATATCACTAATACAGTAAAACTGATGCGAAACTTTGGATGTTAATTTGTATATTTGTTTGTTAGTTGTTACTCAATCACGTCAAGACTACATTACCAATTTTGATGAAATATAGCTAATTGCCTGGATTTACACATAGGATACTTTTTATCCGGACTGAACACTTCTGTGGGATAAAACAGGATTCACGATATAACCTAATTCCACGCGGGCAAAGCCGCGGTCGGAATGATATTTTTTTAAATAAAAAAATTGTTTTAAAAAAACACAAAATATATTCACGCAAGTATTTATTTTTTGCACTCTATTATAATTGTAATTATTCATTACAAATAATCAAAATAAAATAGCCAGAACAAAGTTAGGCCCTGGTAGGGTAGGTAGGCAGGTACAGCAATGTGAGACGAACACTGGCTTATTTATACCAATAATAATGTATTATAAACATTAAATTAAGTTTACTTTCTAACAACAAAAATACATAGGTAATATTAGCTAATGTGAAAACGAATCAACCAATCATCCCACAACAATGAAATGTGCACACAAATATTCATCCAAATCGATTCATGTGATTAGGAGGAGTGACTGCAGCGCCATCTTCCGGGCCCAATTGTGTTTCCAGATCACCCAGGAACTCAATTTAATATACACAAAATTTTTCGAAATGAAAACTTTCACATTACTATGTAAATATGAATATAAACCTGTTTTAGTACTAAGCAATTTCCCGCGCAGGTGTAGTAAGTATAAATGAAATAAATATCAACATCAAATTCTTTATACAACATACGTATCTACCACCTACTAAGAAATGTAATTCTTGAAATTTTTTCGTATTTTTTTTAAATATAATACTACTCCAATGAGCTCCTGTTCCATATTACGTCCACCATACTTCCACTAAGTTCACCATGATTTTTTATTTCTTTGCACTTTGTTGCTTTTTGCTAAAAATGGAATCATGCGATAAAACCAGTAGAGCGTTGATAACATACATTTTTGACTGAATGAAGGTACTTACGAAGGAGTGGGTTCACATTGTGAACAATCAGTGGGTTTATTTTCCTTCTGGATTCCGGATTTCTGAAAAGATTATCTATGCTATAAATGAAAAAATCTTACACATTCGTTATGTACTTAAAACAGGGGTACATATCAAACATCGTCTATAATACAAATATCATCAAATTTAAAATAAAACCAACTTACTTCATTAATTTGTTCCAATTGTAAGCATTCTTTTTCCTCCAACCTTTATGTTTCTTCTTCTTATTTTCTTTATTGTCCCCATTTGTCTCATTTTGTCTTATCGTGTTGTCACCCTTTGTTACGATTGCGCGACTCGAAGACAAGCGACACAAGTTCCCCGTGTGACGGCCGTAGCGGGAATGACCACAGGGAATGACTCGTGCAGCAATCGGGGTAGGAACGTACAGGGCGGCTCACGCTAGATTGGCTGGTCGCGCGCTTATTTCAAGTATTTCTTGTTTATTTCAAAACCATCGCATATTTCAAAATTCTAACTCGGTACACGTATAGATTGTATATTTTATAGTTAATATCCAAAAACTCGTAACTTTACGTTTGTTACTTTGAAGATGCCAGAGATTAAAAAAAAATAACAATGAGAACTTTGTATTTTTTTTCTATCGAGAAAATATCATGGAATCATGTTTCTAAAACGGTACACGTATTGTGTTACTATTGAACTTTCTTGTCAAGAATTTTCATCACGACAACTTTAATAATATAAAAATTACGAAGGTTTAAAAAGGGCCGTAAATGTTAGAAAAATTAATTCATCACCTTAATCCATACAACCTCATTCTAGATTTCTCGCTAGAATTCCGTTCAGAATAAATAATAATAATACTGACTATCTTGTCTCGAAGTACCTCTCGATTTATGGGGCCAAATGAAATTTGAATAAATACCTACGTGCAGAGAAATAACACCCTTCATTGCATTACCAACGTTACCAATTATTATTTACGTCACTCTGTTTATCGGTCTCTTCAAGTCTCAACCACGGAACCGATTTGTATGAAATCTGGTACAGAGATACCTGAGAAAGGACATAGAATAGGAGAGGCTTTATCTTAGTAATCCTACGGGGACGGAAACTATGCGGGTTTTTCTTTGAATGCACGGGCGAAAAGCTAGTTTTCTATATGTCTCAAAGATAGATCACCTCTCAAAAGATACGAACAGCATAATTTTTGTTTTTAACGTTTTTTGTTTTGCAATTGTTCGCCCATAAAAACCATAAAAGGTACTGCATATATTATGAAAAAAACGATATCTTTGAGCTGAGCTAGTATACGAGTAACTTAACAAGTATCGACGGCCTTTTAAAGTAAAGCTTACCCTATGTTAAGTCAATACAAGTTAAGAATAATTATCAGCTTTTAATTTACTATATTATATACGGTGAAACATGTTTATTTTACATACATTTTAAATATTTTATGCGCTTAATTCTGCGTGTTTTGTAAGCAAGCTGGCTCCCCCCGCGCCTGTCACATAATTGTCATATTTTGTCATTTGCATTGTGTCATATCCGTTTGTTTAGAATTTAGATCATAGAGTATAGTAATATATATTGGGTTTAGATCGTGTTACGAATTGCGATTTCAGATTTGCGGTAAATCGCAAATTCGCAAGTTCAGGGAAAATTTAGCGGTTTATTGAACTTTGTAACTTTCCTAGGTGTATTCATCAAATCAAGTTGTTGCAGTTTTATGTAAAAATTTCAATTACAATTTTATTCTCATTACAATGTCTGACGAAATCGATGAATATTTTGAGGCTGCGCTTGAATTAGTGAAAACTGCGGGAAACCTTATAACAGAATTCAGAGATGGCTGCAATGTCTTCGAACAAAAGTCTAGTGATATTGATTTAGTCACTGAGGTGGACAAAAATGTAGAAAAGACGTTAATGGTTGGACTTGCTAAGAAATTTCCATCACATAAGTTTATCGGCGAAGAATCCGTCGCTGATGGAGCTAAATGTATTTTGACTGATGATCCGACGTGGATTATCGATCCTGTAGACGGCACGTTAAACTTCATTCATGGATATCCACAAAGTTGTATTTCTTTGGGCCTCGCGATAAACAAGGAATGCGTCGCCGGAATTATCTACAATCCAATTCTCCAACTATTATTTAGTGCAAAGAAAGGCAAGGGTGCCTTTTTGAACAATAAACCGATTCATGTATCTCAAACTAAAGAGTTGAGTAAGGCATTGGTGTCTTTTGAAGCTGGAACTTCACGGGACCCTGAGAGACAGAGGGTTATGTTTGAGAATTTCAAGCTTTTGGTTGAGAATGGACATGGAGTGAGGACAGTCGGGTCTGCCGCATTGAACATGGCTAATGTGGCTTTGGGTGGTAGCGATGCATACTTTGAGTTTGGTATTCATGCGTGGGATATTGCTGCAGGAGATATTATTGTTCGGGAAGCTGGTGGAGTCTGTATAGACCCAGCTGGGGGACCATTTGACATCCTCTCTAGGAGAGTGCTGTGTGCATCGTCTATTGAACTTGCCCAAGAAATGAGCAAGGTTCTAAATCAATACTATCCAGAGAGAGATTAATGATAGAAAAATGTATTTTTATTCAATTATTGTGTTTTAATTGAATGTTCTGTTATTTGTGTTTAATTTTATGTTATTACCAGTGTGTACAAATTATATATTGATAATGACTTGATTTGTTACCTAATATAATTTTACCTATTCTGTCATGTATCTTGAATATTTTATAATAAATCATTGAGCTATACTAATATCTCAATGTAATAAATGTTATATTTATGAAATGAAATAAATGTAATTATTTGGTTAAGGGTTTAAATAAAAATGCAGTTTCTATTAAATAATTTTATTCATTGTCACCGAAATGTAACATTTTACAAATTGTAATTAAATAAGTTTCAATTATGAATGTGTTATTATTATAAATGATGTTGAAATAAACGTTAGCAAGTCAATTGGCTTTTATTTTTAAATTTAAGTTAAAAATATCTTGTTGGTGGAGGCTATTCCTAATAGAATGTAATATATTACTTACACATTAAAATTCAACATTGATTGCAAATGTAGAAAAATTAAGATTAATGTTTTAATTCTATAAATGCATTATCTGTTTGGAATGTATTTGAAATATTTCAAAAAGCTTAAAATTCCAAAATAGTGATATTTTGTACTTGCACTATGAAATTCTTAACATATTAAAATAGTAGTAGTATTATTTTAATTTTTAAATATTAAAGTCACAGTATAATATAATAACAGGTTCCATCAGTCAAAATGGTAAATATATTACCTCAGTCAGGATAAGAGTCAAGTCAAATATTAGTTTCACGTCATTATGGTCAACTTTATAAATTGAGTCGAAAATAGGTCTTTGTATAGTCAATCATCAATGTAAGTCAGCGAGTTTATTTGTCAATAGTCAGTAATATTATGTTCGACATGTCGCTTTGAAATCAATAGTCAGTATAGTCAAAAGTCCTGTCATTTTACCAATATAATTATTTAGCAGATAATTTTCTAATCTGCTTCATTAATTGATTTTCAGTGTAGAAGTAAGAGTGATTAGGTTTCTGTCCTGTGTTAAATCGAGTAATCTTTTTTTTAATGGGTAGTGGGTACCCATGGGCAGGTCAGTTGAGAATTCTTCAAGAAAGTTCGGACTAAGTCATAGGGTCATTGTGTCAATCATAATATTGATACGAAATGTTACATAGTCATAGTCATTAAGTTATAAGTCATTTTAGTCTGGTTAGCATCAAATGTTACGTAATGTTAGGTAAGTAAAAATTAGTCAAATGTCTGAGATCGTGAGTTAAGTCATGAGTCGTATTATAGTCATGGTAATGGATAAGTGAACAGAGTTCATCTCAGTAACTAAAGTAATAAATAAGGTACCTCAGATCGTAAAAGTCAGTCATTAGTCTTTGTATTCTAGTTTTCTTTATCGTAGTCGAAGTCAAAAAGTCAAATCTTGTGCTTATCAAAGGAAGTCAGTCAGTCAGTTTATTGAGGAATAGTTGCATCTTACGTAAAATTAGTATGGTGATAATAATTTACTTTCTACAGTCTGAATTATTAAGTTCAGCTGTTGTTTATGTTTGGATAGGTATTAGTTATTTCCTCAATAGGAAGTATTATTTTTAATATAAGTATTATTTTTTTCTTATGACGAGAAAAACATTAAATAATACGTCATGTCAATCGGTCATGTCATTTTATTTCCTTAAACATTTTAGTCAACACAGTCAAGACATTAGTATTTCGTCAAATAATTTAGTCAATATAGGTAGTCACAGCAGATCAGTTGCCAGTCATTGCTTGAAGTTAGTCATAAGTCATATCGCAAGTAGTCAGTTAATTTTAGAGTCGACATCAACAGTCTTAAAATAACATCGACATTCGTCACAATTTACACAACAATTTTCCTATAAATTTCACATCCACAATAGAATCCTGAGTATTTAATCTATAAATTGAATTATTTTAAATTGTATGACATTATTTTCCTCCAAAGCGTCGTTTTGATGTAAAGTGTATGGGTCTAGGCAGTTCTCTGAGCGCGTGGGGGTCTATCTTAATAGAGGGCATGCTCGGAGGCGGCGTGTCTGTGAGGTCTTCTTTCTCGTCGTAAACTGCCCATCGGGAAGGGCTAGAACAAAATAAATAATAAAGAAAAAATATGAGAGATATAGAAGAAACAACAAAATATTACGGCAAATTCCGATGGGTATCATAGGAAATGAATTAAAGAATATTATTTTAAAGGATTAATTGCAATTTTTGAAATGCTCTTCTAGTTATAAACATTACAAACAGACATGTACTTCCATTATAGCAAGTTATAAATCTAAAATTCAATAATGAATGTGTGAACTATTGAATTGATATAAGGAGGCCTTCCAATAATGGTATACAATATACATAATTGTTTGACTTCATTGTTTAAGATAACAATAACTTATCAACATGCAAATAATTTTTCGTCACTGCAATAATTACACAATTGAAGATTGCAATAAATTACGAGGTCGTAAGATTGTACATTAAGAAAATGATGACCCTGAATTTGGCAGACAGCAGACAAACATTTTAAAGACAACATTTTAAAGACGAAAATATGACTTTTCTTTTTTCCATTGATAATTAATTTTACTGGTACGATAGATATACGTCCCAGAATATTCCAAGCCGAAATGAAAAAACTAACTGATATCATCTTTTCAGAATCCAATAATAAACTAAATTTGAAAGTTTCAGATTTATAAAACAATTGGGAACACGGTGAGAGCTTCCCAAAATTTTATTTTTTATTAAAAAAAAAAATTTCTTTATTATCACCTGTAGGTAAATCAACAACAAACAATTTCCAATTTGGTAAACATGTAAAACTTAATTTCGCTTAGAGATATCCCAATCTGAAATTACATTTTGTCTGCTGTCTGCCAAATTCAGGGTCATAGAAAATGGTGGAAAATTTACCTGTTTTCGCTAGGAATTATTTGAAAAGTGACGGAAGGTGTCTTCGCAGAGTTTCCAGGTTTTTTACCCCTAAGTCGTGGTTTTTCAGACTTTGGCTCTTCTAAAGCTGCCATTTTGTCTGGAACGGATCGCTCTTCTATGTCCTCTTCTTTGCGAAGATTGTCAGTATTCTGTGCGTCATCATGTTTGGGTTCGTCATCTGGGTATTTCTTTAAAACATTGTTAACGTAAAAGTATTTTGTTTTTGTATTCGTAGTCACTTCGTCGTTAGTCAGTCGTTGGGAGTTAAAAGGTCTAGTCACAGTCTCGTAAAGGAAAAACGTCGATAGTTTTCCATTGTTTGTGTCAGCGCTTTCTTTTTTTGCGTCAGTCGTAAAGTCCTTGCTTATGTTGTCGTCTTTTGAGTCTTTTCTCGTGATTCTGTCAGTCAAGTCACCTTTATAAGAACCTAAGTATCCAAAAGTCAGTAGTTTGTATAAGTTTTCAGTCGTTGCGTCAACGTTAGTAGTTTTGTCAGTCACTTTATCATATGGTCTTTCTGTCAGTCTGGTCGTAAGTACGTCATCGTTGGATCTAGCTGAGGAGTGTATTTCAGGTTTTCTAGGTTCGTCACTTCTTGATTCAAAGTCATTATCTAAGTCATCTCTGTTGTAGTATGGTCTGTTAGGTCGTCTATATGTGTCTTCGTAATTCTGATATGTCACTTTAACTACATCCCTGTCATAATTGCGTCTAGTCGTCTGTCGCCAAGATTGAGTCGGTCTTGGTACATAGTTAATAAGGTAAGTATATTTGTCAATGTTTTCAGTCACAGATAGGTACGGTCGGTTATGTGGTCTTGCATGCGGTAAGTTATTTACAACAACCGACTGTGCGCTATGTACGTCATCGTAGTCACCGTATTGTTTTATCGGGTTGCGTCGAGTCTGTATGTCTCCGTCATCTAGTCGTTTACTTTTGTTTTTAAAGTCAAGTTTATCGTCAATGGCCAATAAGTTTAAGTTTGAATTAGATTCAGTTACATTTTCTAAATCATCAGTCAAATTCATTTTGGAATTAAGCTTTGCAAGCTTTTCCTCAGTCAAGACAGCATTTGGCTTTTTAGGCACTAAATTACTATGGCTTGGTTTGAGTCTTTTAGTTGTGGTCGTGGGTTTTTCTGTCGTTGTTGTTGGTTTTGTTTTCTTGGTTTTTGTGGATATTTCGTCAGATTTCTTAACTTCATTATTTGAGCTGGAGTTTATTTCTATCCAAGGAGAAAGGTCAAAGTTGTTTAGTAGACCGTTATTGCAGGATATTCTTCCATTGTCAGGGTTGTCAGGGGAAAGGAAAACAAAGGGTTGAACGCTGTCTACCGTGTCAAGCGTGCGACAAAGGATTTGAGCTAACGAGATTCGTCTAATTTGTTGTAATTGTGCTGGTGTGAATGATGAGTCGAATCCTCCATTTTCGTACCTAAAAATTAGAACCCATGTAATATAACTGACTAATCAGATAACAAAGTCGATTTCTTCAAAAATGGCGTACCAGAATCTATCTCCTTTACGCAGATTAGAGAATTGCTGTGCAATAATACAAGCGAAAGTTGGTCCAACTAAACCACCAATAACGGGTCGTTCTGCCATCCCGCCAGTGAAGAGATCTATGTCATCGACGTGTCTGAAATGTTAAACATTATTAAAATATGCACTCTGTCCCTTTTTTAATATTCAAACATTATAAACTTACTTGTACAGAGCTTTTAGTTTCCTGACAACCCTGGCTGGCATTACTCGTAATAGATCTTCGAATCCATCTATAGTACTGAGGCCACAAGGTTCCCTCCAGGAGGTATAAGGCGGGACGCCATGATCACGTCCTCTTTGTATATTGATAGCGGCCAAGTCCATACCGAAGTCAAAATGGGGAGTTTGGAAGAGGTGGTTTGTGAGCTCTTCAGTGATGAATTCATCCCTTTTCTGTATCGGTTGGTTGATCATTCCTAGAAGAAGCCGGTCTACAGCGCCCATGCTCCAGATGTTCGACGGGTTTGTAGGCTCGTTGTGGAGGGTTACATCTGTAATAGGATGATTGCTTTGTTAGTTGCTGCTAATTTTTAATATGACATTGTAAGCAAGTATTATTCTTGATGTTTTGAGAATACTAGCTACTCGCCCTAGTAGAATTTGTAGTGTATTTTTATTTTAAAATTATTATCCCTATCCAAGCAGAGATAATCGATTGGATAGCTCTGGCTGGTTCGCTAGCGATTGTGTGTATGTTTTTTTAAATACAAATCCTTCAATCAATCTAATAAGGACACTATTTAAAATCACATTCCTTTTTTTTGTTGTATGGGGAAATTATAATTGTTATTTGCTTGGCCACGATCTCGCACGGTAAGCTGAGGTGTGCCCTAAGACGGAGCGCACTTCTCTAGGTACCTGTTCACTCTAGATTATGCTATACTAGCTTTCCGCCCGCGGAGGATAGAGGGTAACTTGGATTAACAAAGGATAGGTTTTATCCCGGAAATCCCACGGGAACGGGAACTATGCGGGTTTTTCTTTGAAAACGCGGGCGAAGTCGCGGGCGGAGAGCTAGTTTATAATATTAGTAGACTCACTGTTAGGCACGGGCCGGTGGGTCCGGTCGTATCGCACGAGCGAGCGCTGCACGAGGCTGTGCCCGAAGCGGAAGGCTGCAGATGCGAAGGAGCTAGCTGG
>CAJQZM010040627.1:1886-13815 GCA_907164665.1 Colias nastes | reverse complement strand
GGGGGGAGGAGGGGACGGCGCTGTTGGACGCGCCCGTATTGGAGCATGCCTGTCATTGGATGATTAGTTGATTGTGGTTGATGTATGAAGGGAGGTTGAAACATATATTTGCAATACCACATAAATATAAATATATTTTTAATTTCTTTGAATAGTTGATCTATTTAGATATAATAGCGAGGTTTCCGTAGCGGGAATTCTATTTTAACGGATTTTACACTTCACTAATGGTCATTTACACTAATGATTTCTGAAAGATTGTTGAAATATACGAAGAAAAAGATGGATTTTGGTAAAGCTTTTGATAAGGTGGTCCTACTAGGTCCTACTACTTAAATAGTTGTCAGAGGTTGGCATTCTTGAAGTAATGCTACTATGGTTTGCAATATATTTAAGCGTGTAAACGTTGAAAGTAACAGTTTGTCATGTAGAGATTTTTAGTTATTACGAATTACTTTTGTAGTTTCTTTGGGTGTTCCCCAAGGTTCACATCTGGGGCCAATTTTTGATTATTATTTATTTATTAGCAATTCCTCACTTAAAATTTATAGGACTAACGCTTTCATGATTTTACTTACCATTCCTAAACAGGCGAAGTTTATCAGACTGCCTTGCAGAACTGGCATACAATGGAGACCCATCAATATACGCAGACACTTGGTTAATTTGTTCTCTCCAGCCGATCCTGCAGTCTTCTAGTGGCGCTGGTGAAGACCTGATGAAGTCCAGACACCTGACGCCGCGCGGACCGTAGAAAGGGTCTGATAATGGTACTGCGATAGGCATACATTCTGGATGCTGCGGAATTACCGATTTTTTGAATAATTGTGACTAGTAATTTTAAAAATACTGAAAAGGTCCCTACCTTAAATAGAAAAATTACAAATACGATAAAGTTTAAAACTAGTAAAAATGGAATCATTATCGAATATGAGTTAATACCACATGAACAAAATAGGTTGTTACTTAAATAAACACAATTTTGAAAAATCGTAGACGATAAGTTAATTGACAATTGGAACAAAAACAGACTTATGAAAGTAACATCTAAAATCATTAATGTTCTTACCAAAAACTCTTTAGGGATGAAATCCCTTCCACCATCCTTGCAGCAGCGTGGCACAGATCCATTGAACCCTCGCGACTGCGACGACGACACGATATCGTGGTCTAAAAACTGTCCCCACTGCATCAGCAAATGGGTGATACCAGGGTTTTCTACATTTTGGTCTTCATGGATTGACGCGCTTATTTCTCTAGCAGAAGGGAGGAGGGAACCGAATATGGAGCGGCGGGGAGCTTGTATGCCGTCAGAGTAGACTGGGGAGAGGAAACGTTGAACTGGGGTCATGGTGGACCCCCATCTGAGGTGGTTCAGGTTGTTGCATGTGCCATCATGTGTGCGGTATCTGTAAAATTGTAATAATTTGTTATGGAATTAAGAATGTTTGAAAGACGAATGTAGATTTTATTTATTCGAAAAAACTAATTTATTTTAACGATCAAAGCATCCCGCTATCTAAATTCAGCATAGAGAGATAAGTTAATATAAGAATAAAAAGAGAAAACCAACCTTTTAGAAGCAGGAGGGCACTTGGGAGGGGCGCGTAGAGGGCACTGATCCAATAAAGGTGACTCCCGCAGCGCACTCGCTTTGGGAAACTTTCCCTCCTCTGTACGGCTCTCGAGTGCATCTCCACTGTAAGAAAAGTTATACAGTCAATTATATTAGATATTCAAGTGACAATTACTAAAAATAACTATTTACTTTTACAATTTATTTCGCTTTTAGTCAAGTGAAAAGTAAAAATTTTATGAATCTTTTCTATAAAAGATTAAAGGTAGTAGAAATTATGATTATCTTAAAATTAATTAAAAACAAAAACGAGGGAAAGTTTACTTTAATGATTTGAAGACACCCTGATTTAATCATAAAAAAATTATACAGTTTTATGTATTTCATCTTTGGAAAGCAAGGCGTCAGTCTCGATTTAACAAAAGACGATGACCTTGCTGGCAAAAGATACACCTATCAGCGAAAATCCTTAATATGCATCAATGCATCATATTTTGGGCAGTCGGAATAGTCACATACATAATATTATAATAGATAATTATATATATCCAAGAGAGAAAAGGCTCATGTTCTTCTCGGTAATTAAAAATCTATCAGTAAATCAAACAGAGCCGCAGTATCTAATATCTCTTGCGTGACGTAACAATTTCATAATTAGCATAGAGAAGTATGATTTTTTACAACTTTTCTAATTACGCAATGTTTTATTGCTAACTGTAATATTATTATGAGTTACGCAACATGACGTGAATACTGAATGGAGAAAGCGCATGACTTTCAATTTCTTTTACATGACATATTGTCAATATTATGTATTCTTTTTGTGAATGCCGGTGAATGTGAAGATTAAGCACTAGGTGATAATTCTTGCATTAAGTTGGGGTTTTTATTAAATTTATTTTGATTTTTGAAATAATAATTAAGCTATTGCATAGCTTATATCGCGGGCCTTGAGCGCGGGGACCGAATCGAGAAATTCCGTAACGAAAAAACCTCACGCTCCCCACTCCGACGGGCTCGGAGGTGTGGCTTGAAGGCATGCTATGCAATAGCTTTACCGCGGCAGTCCCCGAGTGCCACACGTCTTTTTTTATTTCGGTTAATTTTGAAATAATAAATTGTTTTCATGTATAAGTATTTTACTAATGTACCTATGTTGTTCTAAGACGATTTATTGAACGTCGTACTTTTAAAGATGGTTTGTACCTAATTGTTAGGAACTAACTATCATTCTTATAAATATAATATTTTTATATTTATCTTTTTATTAAATTGACTGATAATATGAATCAATTATAAGTTTGCCATATTTAGATAATATAATTAATTTCACATAAGTCGATTAATAATATTTTCTCACTATATAAAAATGTATGCGAAATCTCTTTGGAATTTAGTAACATACGACCAAAAACATATTTATAGACATCGATACACTTTCAAATCTACAGCATCATTTGTGTAACTTTCTTATTTTTTATATTTATACACATTCTTCAACCATTTTACAGCACAAGTTACGCCTCTACAAAATTTCTCTGGACTTATCTAACAATCAAACACTGCTAGTTATGTTAATTGGCAGGTTTTAGCGGCTTCATAATAATCAATAGCCACTATAGCTGCCCGTTTGACCTATGTGAAAGTGAAACTTTCGTTGAGTCGTGTGTGCACATGATTAGATTCTAACCACGTTGCGTTGTGTTTATATTTAAGATTAGATTACGTTTTTGATATTTCTTTCGATTTATTTTGTTTTTGTAGGAATAATTAGTAAGAAACAAAGTAGCTTTCCGCTGACTATGTCTATATGTATGCTTAATTGCTTAGATCTAAAAAACGCAGCGGATTTTTTATGCGCTTTTTTTTAATAGATAGTGATTCAAGAGTTAACATTTAAACAACGTGGGTATGGATTATGGATACGGAGCTAAAATTTGTCAGTTTGCGAATTTGTTTATATAGGAAGTAATCTCAGTAATAACGACACTCATTTTGAAAATTATTTAATCTGTAGAAATACATCCAATTTCCAAATGACATAGGTAGTTTTATTTTGTTATCGCATTAACCCAGCCGGTGAGAGCGGTCAAAATAACCTTACCTAAGTCTTTCCTTATTAACCGACTTCCAAAAAGGAGTAGGTTATTTATTTATTTATACTTTATTGGTTCTCCTGTACATATTTATTCTACGTTTATTGCTAACCGAGATCTCCATCGATTGCAGACCGATTTTAATTTTCATGACATCATGACTTTAAAGTCTCAATTAATAAACACGCATACAGACAAAATATTTCATAAAATATAATTACTTACTACACTTAATAAAAAGGATTAATTATTTAGACAATCAATACCATAATGTTATTGTTAAACATTTGTTTTGTTTGTATTCTATTGTTATGTAAACTTGACTTTGAGCTGCAAATTTATTTTATGTATGTTAACAGTTATACAACATTTATTTTAACCTTGTTAAATATTCGTAACTAATAAAGTTTAATATAAAAATCTTTTGTGAAATTTATTCAAAAGTTTTGATAACCTTTAAGGCTTTACTAGAGATAGTTCATTTTATTTATATCTAAAGAACTATTACAGAATCGATTACATAAATTATGGTTTTAAAAGAGAAAAAAAAAAAATAAGTACGATTAGTACGAAAAAAACCTGTAAATTGTCAGTCGAGAGGAAAATTAAAAATTAACTGTGTAACGGTCTAGTAGATTTGATGGCCCTCGGATAAACTTATAATTGTTTATTACTTACGAACTACTGTGCATAGTTTTCATTAAATTATACTCAAAGAATATCTTTACAAAATCTTCAGTAACATCATATCATTTTTATCTACTTAAACTCGAAATTTCATTCAATTTGATTAAGGATCTGTTATTTTCACTTGGAAAAAATAAGAAAATGATTTTCGTCCCTTTTAAAATTTTTTTGAAAATTGTTGCGATGTTTCGTTTTTATTTTTATTATTTAATTATTATTCTTGGAAATTAGAGTACGTACGTTCGTATTTTAGTGTATACTTTTTCGATTTTAAAGTCCTTCATAATCGTGGAATATTTTGTTAAAACTAGATTGACTATGAGAACATTTTTACTTGATTTTTCAATTAAAAATTAGAAGAAGATTTTACGATTATTATTTAAAAGCTTTTAGTTGCCTTTTTAAAGAGACAATGTTAGTAAATTTTGTTATAATACAAAAAAATAAATATAGAATAAGTTATGAATATGAAATAAAATACTGACCTTAGTTACCTATCGTAGGTCCAGTCAAAAATCCAGTCAAGTCAAGTCACTGTCACAATGTCAAACGGTCAAATAATAGTCATAATCAGTCAAAAACACCACAGTCACATATTATTAGTCAGTCAATTCATAGTCATAGTCACAGAGTCGATCAGTCTTCATTGACTAGAGTTAAAAGTAAATAGAGTTTTCGCGCGCTTTCGTACGTGAAGACGCCATGATGCGCGCGCGATACTGCGTTGGCGGGAAATGTGACAAGCACTGAAATACTGCCACTTCCACACAACCATTTCGTAAACGTTGCAAATATCAGCATCAAGCTTATGCCTATTAATTCCATTGCAATTTGTGGAACTAATTAATTTGCTTTGAATGGATATTCTGAGGTGACATTTTCATTGAATATTTTTTGTCGTGTTTATAGCGATTGCGGTGATGTGATTTATGTTAATTAAGTTTTACTCTCTGTCAACAAATGGGGATTCATAATATGTATTTTATTTTATTAGCGGAATATTTGAAAATGTTATATTGAATATATTGTAGATTTTGTTTGTTGCATATATTTTGTAGACTTACCAATGTTTAATGCATTTATTTGTTTTATAGATATTTTCTTAAGAAAGTTTTCCCATTTAATATTCCTAGATACTTATTCCATTGTTGATCATAAATTAAACATAATAATACTGTTAACTTTAGGTATATCATCCACAGCTAGAATTATAAACTATCGAAATCGTTTCCGAATGTAATTTTCCTGTTTTTTACGTTTTGAGTTTTGTTTTTGTCGATCACGTACAATTTTTAAATAGATGCGGTTACAAAACGAAAAAAATCCGTCACAGTCAGATAGATTTGACTTGTGAAATTATTGGTTCAGTGTTTATTTTGTATCTGTGGATTGCAAGAGATGGCTTGCTCATTAAATGTTGGATTTTCTTGCGGTTTCAATCACACCATAGGGCTGTCGAAGTATAAAATTAACGATAGGATAGATATAAAAGCTTTATAAATTATTGAATTGTAATCGTTATTTAATTATTATATCAAAATGTGATAAAGAATATAAACCACTATGATATTATAACTTTAAACAATTGTACCTACTCCGTTTAAAATAATGCACTTATTTTTGTATTATCTTGTATTGTATAATTTTATAGTTGTTAATTTGTAAGCAAATTATAGTACTTATAATACTATAAGTACTTATTATCTTTTTACAACGTTTAGGGCCGATTTTTCAATCCTTGGTTAAAATTTATCCGTCCAATAAAGTATTACACGAACATTTTAAAATGTCACCTGTAAACTGTCAAATACGGACAATTAGAATACATTTTTAAAATGGTAGTTTAATACGTTATTCGATGAATAAGTTTTAACCAACGATTAAAAAATCAGCCCTTATAGAAGTTAATTGAGTTTAATGTTTTATGTAGTAAAATGACAGCTATGATTCGATTATTTGAAATTCCAAATTCAAAATTTGCTATTGTTTTTGTTCAAAGCTTTCACTAGTACAGAATTTCACTTCAACCGAAAAGTATTGACAAATTAACATTATTGTTACTATTTTGTATAATTCTTTTCCATACGATTTCCGATTAGCGATGGAGGGAGTAAGCAAAGCACTTCCATAATATTCTGAGTAAAACCATTCCTGTTCTCATTGGTGCAATATTTATCCAAATGACAATAAAGCATTTATTTATCATTAAACACTTTTGGTGGCATCCCTAGCAAGTAGCAACTGACAAGAGTGTTTGAACCACGCCCTATCCTCAAATCGAATATAGCTCATGTTACGGTTCTTCTAAATCCATACTAATATTATAAATGCGAAAGTAACTCTGTCTGTCTGTTACTCAATCACGCCTAAACTACTAACCAATTTTCATGAAATTTGGTATGGAGATATTTTGATACCCGAGAAAGGACATAGGCTACTTTTTATCCCGGGAAAATGACGCAATCCCGGAAATCCCACGGGAACGGGAACAATGCGGGTTTTTCCTTGACTGCGCGGGCGAAGCCGCGGGCAGAAATCTAGTAGTTTATAATTTTGATGCTCCGAGTGTATATTTTGATAAGTACGAGCTCTGATGTTATTTCAAATAGTTATATTCGAAGATTCTCAAATTTAGATTTGGTATAGAGAGCATTAGAGTAACTAAAAACGAAACGTGCTTAAATTGCTGTACATACATGTATTTAAAGCAAAATACCAAATAATAAATATTATTCCATTCAAAATTGAATGTATAGCTTATCATACAGATAGAGTAGATTTTGAAGTAGGACATAAACTTCAAGCGAATTGCTTATGAAAATACTTTATTTAATATCTCTGAGCAAACCCTCCGGTAAATAGCTAGTTAATAATAATAACTACACAAAACATAATATGTATTATTAACCGTCACATTTAACAAGTTACCAGGAACTTTTACAAAACAATAGCAATGCAATAAAACTCTACCTTATGTACAAATACTGAAGTAAATCCGCGGGTCACTGGCTATCCACCATAAAACATAGATTTTATTGTTTTACGTAAGCAATAGCCAAGTGCTGTAATAGTTATACATAATATTTTTTATTTTGTAACCGCGAAAATTCGGTGACGCCATGGTTTGGTATTGTTCAATCTGATGGTTTCGTCTTTACTAAATAATTGATAAATGATTGATATAATCATATCAATATAAAAATAACAACTATGGAGTTTCTTGCCGGTTCTTCTCCATAACTGCTTTCCGAATCGGTGGTAATTGTTAAAAATATATTATGATGATTTAAAACTGCTTCTTGAAGAAGTCTACTTGAATAAATATATTATGTTTAAGTTTTTGAGTTTATCACTTACAGAAATAAATTTCTAATAAACTTCGGAGTATAGTTGCAACTACGTTGTTTTTTAGACGATTCAATACTTTCTAATTTTATCAACAAACGAACAATTTGCGATAGCAAAAGTACATCGTTCAACACTTTCATGATTAAATTAAACATTTACATTATATAACTGTATATTATGTACAATTTATTTGCTCAAAGGTTTCATAGAATCTCGGTACTGACAAGGTAACAAAATAGGAGATATTAATGAGGCTCAAACTGTATGTGGATAAATTCCGGTAAACTTTCACTTATAATCCTATGGAAGTTGGAACGGATATCCGATTATAGGTATACGAGAGAAACTGTTCATAATGACCGACAGGGCTTATTTCTCTTTCTATAGTAACTACTAGTATAGTACCTATTAAATTATCTGTTGTATATGCCATACATACATATACATATGTTTACAACCTTATAATATTGTTATTTGTTATCGGAATATTATTCACAAGGTTTATGCGGTAAATATTCAAATACTTATGTACGATTTTTAAACTAAGTGTAATCACGATAAATTTGTTGAATAAGAAAGTATAAAAAATGCGATAATATTAAGATATACCTACTTTAAGAGTTGCCTGGTAGAGATGGCTACCTAGCTATAAGGCCGCCGTATTGTTTGCCTTTCATGTTTTTATATTATTCACTGCAATATAAGATTTTTATTTTATAATAATATTTAAGGTTATACAGTTCAATATCTATGAAATATAAATTTTTTTCATAATATTTGACTATATAAAGTTCAATAACCTTGTAACAATCAGCTGATAGTCTGTGCAATGTGCATGTTTGCGTGCGCACACGCATTTCCTAGACATAAAATTGAAAGTCAACTCAGTTCGCGTGAACACGGGAGTTTTGTCTCGAATTATCTAGAAATAATTTATTCTATTTGTAGTATAAATAAGTGTATTATAGTACTTATCTATGTATATTAGCATAATAAATGATGAAAAAGACATGACAAATGACAATATTTTTCCAGGCACTGCTGGTGTCAAATATGTGATAAATTATAAAAAGTACGATCTTTAAATTAATTGTCTTCCCGTATAATAATTTAAAGCAAATTAAAAATTACAAACACAACCAAAGCATTAAATCACATCGTTAAAAATAACATCTGAATAAAATTAGCAATGTTTAATTCAGGGACCTTAAGGGCATTGACACATTGAAAGATTTATTTCATACAGACGTATAATATGGTTATATTTTGAAAGCCGATTATATAAAATCCGTCGCGTGGTGAAAACTCGTCTTTTGAAAGCTCGTCGGGTTAGCTTTCTGCATTTTTAACATATACAAAAGGTGCGTGTGTTTAATTAAAGTTCTTTAACACTTCAATATTTGAATTCTTTAAATTATTTAAGAATATACATATGTTCACGAAACCCAAAAATGTAGTATATAACGCAAAACATACCATGATGCTTGTTGACTAAACTTCGAATCTAAGATTGATAGCGGTGCAAAATTTGTACTTATTAGTATTAAACTTACGCAATAAAAAGGTTAAATATGCGTTATCATAAAAAGTCTTATTTAGTATCAGCAACCAGCTTTACTCTTACTTTCTTTCTTCTTTTTTACCCTGCTAAAAAGTTATTTCATGTCATACCTACGTAATCTGCATACAATATTTCAACCAAATAATTTTTGTGTGAAGGAGCAATAAACATTCGCGAAGGTGCATCCACCTACGTATAAACTTTCGAATTTTTATTTATTGAATCGAATTGAAGAAGAGACAGCAATAAAATATGCTTATATCATTATAATATGAAAAAGATGGTTCCTTATTTAAAAGTTTCCATAAGCATATTTTGCGAGTACCTACACAAACGGTAAATACATAAAAAATGTAAATAAACAATTCGTTATAAAAACAACGTGTAACGATAAATAAAAAATTTTAAAATATGTAAATTAGGTTAATTACAAAATTTGATAAAAACAATGTAAAGATGAATTAAGAAGAATTCGAAAACTCTTTTTTACGCTACATCAATTTACACGATATTTAAATTATATAAATTATTGTTCTGGGTATCTAATAATATGATATATACGTAGTTATTTTACTAATGTATTTAAAAAAAAAACTTAAGGTTACTGACCCGGCGCTGATGGCTATATAATTATTCAAAAATTCGTTTCGAGCGAAAGTGAATGAATAAATCGGCAGTTGTCGTCAACATTTATATTTTCGACTTCGTGTGGATAATAGAAAAAACAAATAAGGAAAAAAACAAAACATTTTACACACTTCATTTCAACCAAAAATTAATAACAATCAAAACCTCTAATAAACATAATATTATACATGATAATAACATAATAATATTTTAATTATACTCATCAGATTTACTAATACGCTTTGCTCATCGTTTTTACGATTAGAGAGGTTTATGAAAGGTTGCAATAAGTAGGAATGAAGCAAAACTTATACATTCTAAGTGATATTTAATATATAGGTAAATAGTATCTATGTTTAAAATATACTACACTGGCAGACTTTTCAATGTTTCTCAAAACTTTAAATTATTACATTCGTCGCTCTTGCAAACATTGGAATACTATTTTCTCTCTAAATATAAAGCCAATATTTTCTTCAAAAAAGCACATTCAATCAATATTCAATTATGTTCTTACGTATTCAATAAATTGGTTTTATCTTCACACAATACACTATAATTTATAATTTTTTTATTGCACGTTGAAAGTAAAAACTACTGGACCTATTGTAATGTTTTTTGTTTAGATACGTCCAAATAAATAAATTAATCTAAAATGTAATTTAATGTAAGTATACATAATATATCATGTAATATTAAATGCCTGCTGTCTTTTCTAATCTCTATAAAGAGCCATTGCAATAATCTTTAAACATTGTTTTAATGACTTATAAGGGAAAGGAAAAACGCAAATAAATTCTTAGCGCTACTGTAATACTTTAATAAGAATATTTTCTTGATGATTCCTCACACAGGTGTCTTGTGAAATCTGAACCTTTCACTTTAGTATTGTCGAAAAAGATAAATATAATCTGGTTGATAAATTTTTGCTCTCTGAATAGATTTTGATGTAAAAACGGGCGTATTGTTTTTTGCTTAATATCACGTGAAAAAAAACAAACAATAGTTACACAAATGAAATATTATGTATTTATTTGCGGGTAGGCTAATCCCAGGACGGTTGTTGAATCGTATTATAATAATTCGAAAATACTCTACATTCAATTTTCACGTGCGTTATTTTGAAATAAACTAAATTTAATTAATTAATAAATAAATTTTAAAAATATCTTAATAATCTATCAAGGTTGTACAGCCCTACACATCAATGATGAGAGAGTATACATCTTAAGTACTTTTCTCTTAGTGTTTATTCCGTGTAGATTTTCGTTCGAGCTTTCACGGCTCATTATACGAATAACTAATTTGTACAATGGTGTTGCTATCTCAAATATATTATATACCTAGGTACTAGCATATATTTTAGATATGGTAAGACCTAGTGTGGACTATAAGATTTTTAACAACTATTTAACGATTTGAGCTCTTTATACTATAATTTATTTAATATAATTTTTAGTTTAAAGTTATTTCAAACCCCATAATACAATATGAATTATGGAGTGTGTCCTTTATAAGTTTTATTAAGTCCTTATTACTTTAGTAGTAGTATTATATTATCTGTGGTATGCGGAGTACAGGAAAGCAAGTGTCTATGGCAGGAAATTTATTGATTTGAGACAGTAGAAAACATTTTCCATAACTTTTACTGGGCCCAGAGGATTTCCGTAACTACTAGTTTTTGAAATTGCAAAACATGTTCGTTTGTCATTTGATAAGCATTAATATAAAGAAATAACATAAATAGGGAAAGTACAAGCTTTATAGCAAATTATGTTTCCTAGATTGACCAATATTTAATAGGAAAAAAATTAGATTTTGTTTTTCTTACGATATAATACAAAACCTACTCGATCGATTTAAAAATTATTTTGCTATTACCAATTTTCTTTACTAAATAATATAGACTTACAGACTTTCTAATGGCAGAATTTTATTTATATTTTCGGCAATCGGCATCTAGTCTCTAACAACATAGAAAATATTATCATTCTAAGTCCAGCTTTCTTTTGCTTTGTAATGGCAGCGTCTTGT
>CAJQZM010040626.1:29385-41555 GCA_907164665.1 Colias nastes | reverse complement strand
CGCACGAGACCGACCACCGGTTCAACTGCTCCTGCGCGCCCGGCTTCTACGGCACCACCTGCGAGAAGGTGCCCGCACACACACATGGGCACGCGTATATATGCAGACATGCCCACACGCACGCAAACTTGAACGCAAATACGCACGCACACTCGCACGCAAATACGTGCAAACGTCACATGTAAAATCCCAGAAAAAGCTAATACATTGAGTTCATTTCGTTTACGACCTGAAAATTGTTATTAATCGTTCATTCTTTATAAATAAATAAATAAAAAATAAATAAATAAAACATTTATTGATAACAAACGAAAAAAGAAAAAGATATACAAGCCACACAGAAACAGAAAAAAAAAGTAATAAGAAAACATGGTAAAAAACTTAAAACTAACACAAAATAATTACACAATTAAAAACTTACAACCTAAAAATAAAAAAACAAGTACTGTGCGGCAACGTCTGTTATCAAAAGGGGCTTCTCAGTATAAAGCTGCAGTGACTTTTGAGTCAACTGGCAGCACTGATTTTCAGAAACCCCTGTTGACAGTCGGAGTTACAGCCTGTGTGATGTGTGTGCGTGTGTGTGTGTGTGTGTGTATGTGTGGGTGTGTGTGGGTGGGTCGGTGCGTAGATATATAAATAAAATAAACGTAAACATATAAGTACGAACTATATAGGATTCAATACGACAAGAAAATTAAAAATAGATATATATCAACTATAAAATACTTACTATACTTACAATATTATCAGAGATGAAATATGGTGACAGACACTACAACGGGTACTAAGGCTGGTTCGTAGAATTTAGGATGTATTTTCGATACTTGAAACGAAAGCTACTGACTGATGTTAATTTAGACAGAGGCGGAGGGAGATCGTTCCAGCACTTTGTGGCCCGGTAAGTGAATCCACCTCTAAAGGCTGCGGTGCGATGCTTCGGAACTGAAAGTTTTACGCTGGCGAATCTTGTATTATAGTTGATAGCACTACGTTGACCCAACCATGCCAGCTTGTTGTACAGATACTGTGGTATTTTTTTATGAATTATTCCAAACAACAAAGTGGCAAAGTGTAGTTTCCTACGTCCGTCCATATTCAAGATATTGGCATCTCTCAGATAAGGACTGACATGGCTTCTGGGCGGAATATACCAGCAAAACCGCGCGCAGGCATTTTGCACTCTCTGTATAGCAATCTTAGTTCGAGCTAGCAGTCTGGGTCCGTATACAGTGTCAGAAAAATTAAATTTTGATAAGACAAGGGCATCGCACAGACGGATACGCAACTTTAGGTCTAGATATTTTCTTATCTTGTATAATACTTTTAATCTATAAAAAGAGTTAGAAATAACATTATTTATGTGTTTTTCGAATCTAAGATTCTCGTCAAATACTACTCCCAAGTTACGTGTTTCGCGTACGCGTTCTATTATACTATTATTCACAGCTACTTGGGGGTTGAAGCGCTCAGATATTTCTAGAACCTTAGGACTGCCTATGATCATAAACTTTGTCTTTGACAGATTCAGGACCAATGAATTGCTCGTAGACCATGCGAATACTCGACTTAAATCCGAATTCAAAAGATTAATTGCATTTTGTGTTTCCCTGGGATGATAAGATATATACAGTTGTACGTCATCGGCATACATTTGATACTTGCAATGTTTGATGCATGACACAATGTCGGCACTATAAAGAATGAACAATAGTGGGCCCAGTATCGAGCCTTGCGGAACACCTCTTAAAATATTGCTGCATACAGACAAATGCTTACTACCGTCATCTTCCGAAACCGACACCGTTTGCGTTCTGCTACAAAGATAACTACTGAACCATTTCACAGCATTTGTACTTAGGCCGTAATATGATAATTTAGAAAGTAATAAATCAGTCTGGATTGTATCAAATGCGCGTGAATAGTCGAGCAGCAGCAGTCCTGTAGCCATACCTTCATCTTGTGCTTTCAAAATATTGTCTACTACGTCAATTAAAGCCGTAGAAGTGCTTCTATGCTTTCGGAAGCCAGATTGTTCATCAGGTAAAATGTTATTGGACTCCAAAAAATCCATAAGTTGTTTATGCACTATTTTTTCTACGACTTTAGACATGCACGTTAGTATGCTTATGGGGCGAAGATCTTTAAATTCCTCCGGGTTATCTTTCTTGGGAATTGGAATTACCAAAGCATGACGCCACAGTTCCGGGAAAGTATTAGTACTAAAGGAAGTGTTAATGATCTGTGTTAGCACGGGAAGTGTTTTGGTTAGAGTAAGGAGGAGCATGTCTAATGAGATCCCATCTATGCCGACTGCTTGAGATTTTAATTCATTAATCACTTTAAGTACAACACTTTCATCAACTGATTTAAATTCAAACGATGCTTCAGAAAAACGATGAAATTCATAGAATGTGAGATTAGATAATGGTAGCTTATTAGTTCCGGGAATATCTAGAAAGTGTGCATTTATCTCATCAGGATCTCTTAAGTGTGAAGGTAAGACACTGTTCTTTTTAGCTTTGAAATTAACCTGGTCTTTGATATGTTTCCACATTTCTCGAGGTTTTTTAACGTTAGCATGTATATACGTGTCAAAGTATGCTCGTTTCTCACAATCAAGGGCAACTTCAGTATATTTCTTTAACTGTTTGTAGTATTCCTTGTGTGAGTCAAGCTTTGTTTTCCGTGCTCTTGTATGTGCTTCGTTGCGGCATCTCATAATCAACTTCATGTTATAAGTCAACCATGGATGCTGTTTGTCTTTAATGTAATGGACTTTCATTGGTGCATAAAAATCAAATAAAGATAATATATTGCCCGTGAGGGCTATCACCATGTCATTGACGTTGTTGAGGCTAAGAATATTATCCCAAATGATATTTCCCAATGATTGCTTAAAAATATCTATGTCTATGTGTTTATGAACTTAATATTGATATAATTAACAATCATTAATAAGATGCTCGATGCACGGCTTTTTTTGATATCAATCAATACATATTAAAACAATTTCTTTGATGACGAACAATAATTACTAATAAACAGAATTTTTCCACAACATTTTTCCAGATATAGAAAATACAATAACTGGAAACTTAATATCTAACCTCTTTCTCATATTTGACTCCACAGATAACAACAATGTCCCTTGAGAAGAGTAGCTACGTAGAAGTCAACACATCCCGGGAGGAGGGTTACGACATATCGTTCCGGTTCAAGACGACCCTGGGCAACGGTCTACTCGCCATGGGCAGAGGTCTCACGTACTTCTTCCTGGAGCTGTCGAACGGTAGACTGAACTTGCACTCGAGTCTATTGAATAAATGGGAAGGCGTGTTCATTGGGTCCAGTTTGAATGATAGTAATTGGCAGAAGGTTGGTATTTGTAGTGTTATGATTAAAGAATTTGAGGTTTTGGGAGTGTGTTATAGAGAATTGGAATTTGTTGTATAACTCAATAAACAGATGGGAGATCATTTGATTTGAGACCAATTAACCTAAATATTTGCAAAAGACGAACATATTAACAGAAATAAAAGTGTGTTTGTATGTAAAATTAAAAAAAAAAAAAAAACACTATGTACTAAGTATACAAGTATTTCGTAAATTAATTTCCATTTTACCAGCTGTATTCGTATACTTGCTTCTATTCTTCCGAATAAATTAGTATCGCAGCACCTATTCGCACATCTGCTATCTATTAATACACCATTTTATATTCAAATATACATACCTATTCTACACAACATTCCCTTTCAGGTGTTCGTAACAATAAACTCCTCACACGTGGTACTATCAGCGAACGAAGAACAAACCATATACCCAATCAGTCAGAACGAAGCGTTCAACGCGAGTGTGACGTCATTCCCGTCAACTCGACTGGGGACAGCGGGGTCTTCGTATGCGACGTTGACGCATGGACCGAACTTCTTTGTGGGGTGTTTTCAAGATGTAGTTGTTAATCAACATTGGGTGAGTGGCGTATTATATTTAGCAGTCGTAAAAATTGATTCTGGAAGTCTGTGAATTTAAAAAATAGAACTATACTCCAATCCAATCCAAAAAGTTTATAATTCTTTCTATTTTTCAAAATTTACACAGAATTACAAAACCAATTTGAAACATATCTTATATATAAAATTCTCGTGTCACAATGTTAGTCTGCATACTCCTCCGAAACGGGTGGACCGATTCTCATGAAATTTTCTGTGCATATCGGGTAAGTCTGAGAATCGGCCAACATCTATTTTTCATATGTACCACGGGCGAAGCCGGGGCGGACCGCTAGTATTTTAATAAAGTTTTACTTTTTCCGTTTTTTTAGTTCCGTTTAAGATCACACGTTCATTCCAGCATTTATACAAGTTCATTAAAATAAAAATATTATAAATTAAATCTACGTTTATCTGGTCAAAACGTATTAAATTCGCAGTGCCAACGAAACCTTGCAAAATAGTGTATAATTTGTATTCATGTCTACTATTCCTTTACCAGGTTCTCCCTGAAGATTCCAACGGAACAACCCCTGAGTTCAGCACAGAACGCATCGGCACAGACTGGGCAGAAGACACCGAGCCAGAACCAGAAGGGGAGGGGGAGGATGAGGAGGGGGAGGGGGCACGGGTAGTGCTCCAGGGGGTGAGGGCATCCTGCCCCCGCACTCCGCAGTGTGAGCCCAACCCGTGTAGATCGGGAGGCCATTGTGAGGACGCGTGGACGACGTTTGTCTGCTCGTGCCCTAGGCCGTACTTGGGGCACACTTGTCAATACAGTGAGTGCATGTGAAAATGTAGCAATGGTTCTATTTTGGAGAGCATATTTGGTGATGTAGAGGGGAAAAAATGCTTTTCTTATTTAGGACTTTTGAAAAAATTCATCTGTTGTTGTATTTTATTACTTTTATCTCGAATAGTAATAAGTAAAAATTTGCACGCTGTTTTTGAATAACGGCTAAACATGCTATACCTACTGTAAGTAAAACGAACGTTATACCATTTTTATCGTAAATAAAGAATTATGAATTGTGAATGTGTTGGACTTAAAAAAGGTTCATGTGATATTTTATTTTATTACTTTTAGTGGTATGTAATTTGCAATGTCTTTTATCTCGAATTTGATTAAAAAAAAAATATCTTCAGAGGAATTTCCATACAACTTTTTTCGTGATATCTTCACAGGAATTTCCATGTTTTTTTTCAATAGCATATTTTATATTCCACAGACTACACAGCAGCGACGTTCGGTCAAGAGGCCGCAGTCCCGCACTCCGTAGTCCGCGTGCAAGTGCGCGACGCGGCTCGGCGCGCTGTACACGCGGCGCTCGATATATCCATGTTCATACGCACGCGCAAACCCACGGGACAGATATTCTACCTCGGCTCCGGGTCCGCTGGGTGAGCTCGAAAAATTAAAAAAAAAATAATAAAAACTCGTGAAAGAACCAGTTAAATAGCTAAAGAATTGTAAAGGATATGGACATGCACACGAATAGGTCGAATGACGTCACATAACACACGTTCTATAGAAAAGTACATCAAATTTAATAATCCTTTTCTAAGTGATTTATTGAAGTGAAATTTATTAAGGCGCGTTGAGAGTAAAATTTCAAGGTCGCGTCACGACATGGAGTTAGGTGACGATTTTGGTATTTTTGGATCTTGCCAAAAAAAGTTTCACTTCTGACACGTGTGCTTGACACACACGCTATTTTTTTTTATTAAAAGAAAACTGTTCCATAATTTAATATGTTTACTATAATAACAATATCACAAAACTTCTCCCTTATTGACAATTTTTATTCGTATTTTTAATAACAATTATTTGTAGGTTCGGTGGCACGGACGAGACCCTCGTAGGTGCGTCACTAAATGGGGGTGAGCTGCTGGTCCACCTGCGCTTTAATCATACGCCTGAAGACTACACTGTTGGGGGAACTAGGCTGGATAATGGACACCTGCATCTTATACAGGTGGGCTTAAATAGTAACTTGATAAATGGAATAATTAAATTATATTTGTATTAAAAAATTCCACTTTTTATAATTTGTGAGATTAAATAAGTTCATGCTCACAAAATTTAGTTTGATGTTTATGATGTTAAAAGACAGACAAACAGTTTGGTTTTTGACACTAAGCAAATCCTGTAAATTTATGTATTTTTTTTTATTTATGTTATGTAGGTGGTGCGAAATTCAACACTAGTACAAGTGAAGTTGAATGGAACGGAATATTTTAGAAAATCGATCTCGGCTGCCAAACAACTTGACGCGCAGGTAAATATGAATTTGTTAAAAACTTTGATATCAGAAAAGGCTATTTTTGATACACTTTTCCTGACAATCAGTTTGTTAGAAAAAAATATTTTCTCAAGCGAATTGTATACTGTCGAAAACTTTTTTATGGAATTAACTTTGTTAATGTTTCCAGACAGTACTTAATACCATATCTCTCACAGGTACTCTACCTAGGCGGACCACCTACCCCCGTATTCCCAGAAGCCACGAACTCCACACCCCCCTACCCTGAAGCAGACGACGCGGAATACTTCAAGGGCGTGATCCAAGACGTCCAGATATCCAACGGGGTGAACGTCACCGTGGTGGAGTTCTTCCCCCTGCGGGCTGAGGGGGTGGTCCTCCCCCCGCCCTTCGGGGAGGTGGAGCTGGACCCCCAGGGGGTGCTGAGGGGTGTGGTATCTGATGACGTGTGCGCTTCCACCCCCTGTCACCATAACGCGACCTGCACTAACACTTGGAATGATTATACGTGAGTAATGAGGATCATAAAAAACAATAGGGGATGATTTGTTTTTGTATTTTTGGGACAGTAATGGAAATCTTTGTTTTCATGATAAAGTCATGTTATGATGATTGAAAATATTAAAATATGTATTGACGATTCGAAAGTGCTTCTAGAAGTAGTCTAATTATAAATGTTCTAATAAATAAATTTTGAATTTGAGTTGATGGATGGTCTTGGTCTATTACTTGGTCTATAATATATTCTACAAAGACTTTTTCCCTTTTTTTATACCGAAATGTAGTTCAGTTACTTTGATTTCAAATACCATTTTAAATAATGAACTAGTAAAGGAAATAAGTAGAAGATATGTTTTTATTTTCTAATGTGTTTGTGTGTTTGTAGATGCACATGTCCGCGCGGCTACAAAGGCAAGCAGTGCGATGAGGTGGAATTCTGTCAGTTGCAGGGATGCCCGCTCAACTCGCATTGTAGAAACCTGGATAGAGGGTAAGTTTATTAGTGTAGAAGTTAACTTGATTCATTTATTATTATATTTTTGTCATCGCTGTAATGCTGTTAAATGTTGTCTTTGAAGATCTTTATTATCCTTTCATCAACCGACTTGAAAATTAGGAGGAGGATCTCTAATCACATCACTGAAGCAATCTTTTTTTTTATGTTTGTTATCTCGTAACTTTTGAATAGATGGACCCAATTTGATGATTATTTTTTTTTTACAATTGATAGCAAGTGCTTTCCGTGCAAAGTTTGGTCCCAAATTTTGTCCAATTTTGACAATTTTGAGGCGATTTCGTTTTTTGATGAAAATAAAATATATTTTTTGCCATCATTGCGCGTGCGCAGGTACGAGTGCGTATCGAACGCGACGTTCGACGGTGTGAACACGACGCTGAGCTACACGCTGCGCACGCCGGCCGCCGACGTGCTCGCCGACCGCCTGCAGCCGCCGCACTCGCTCACCATCACCTACAGGTGACTCACACACACACACACACACACACACACACACACACACACACGTGAACATACGCATGCAAGAGCAACATACACACACACACCCACACACGTGAACAAGAGCACGTGCACGCACACAAATTCACACAAACACACGCACGCACGCAAATACGCACGCAAATACGCGCGCACGCACACGCACTTACATGCACACAGATGCATACTGATGCTACACGTTCATGCAAAAATATACACAATTGATAAAGTGATTTTTAAATATGTAATTTCGTGTGTGTGTTATATCATTCACAAAAACACCGAATCAAGCAATATGCATGCACACATGCAACTTAACATTTTTGTTAAAATTCTTCATTCCACCACAGGAGCAAAGTGGGCGGCACGCTGTTCCGGGCGGAACTGGAAGAGGACACAGAGGAGGGGGAGGGTACAACCGACACGGAGGGGGAGGGGGAGAGGAACACCACCAGCTCAAGTACAGGAGCAATGTGGTTCAGTGTGGGCGTGTACCGGGGGCAGGCTACTGTGCAGTGGAGGCTTGGGGGTCTACCCGCGTTGAGGACATTGCGGTCCAGGACAGATCATCTGCAGTGGACCACGTTGAGACTGACCTTCGTGGAAGGCCAGATCAGAGGTTAGTGTAAATATAATCTAGGGCTGTTTGCTAACAGAACTTGTAGTAGTTCAAAATTGACACAAACTCAAAAACCTTTGAAGTCATCTTAAATGTCTTTTAAAGTATTTATGAAATATTTGATTTCAATTTACTATAAAATGAAAAGTTGTAAAGTAGCTTTTATGCACCAAAAAGAAAATTTTTTAGGAAAATATTTTGTCAGGGTAATTCAATATTATACTTTATTCAAGACACTTTAACCTATTCTTTACAAATTTGCATAAAATATTTCATTGCATTAACAAATAAATAATTCAACACTATAAAATACCAAATTTCCCACAGGTGCATACGTAGACTCGGACGGTCACGAAGAAGTGAGTCTAACAGACAGTATCGACGTGGCAGCGTGGCAGACACTCGTGACGCGCGGTCTGATCACGCTGGGCGGTCTAAGGCATGCCTCCACGCCACGACCCAAGGTGGCTTCTACCACGCCTATGGTAAGAGAATATAGCAAGCTATCTAAAGATTAGAAATTTAATGTAGTATTTAAGTAGAAGTTTATATGGGATGTAGTTTGAAGTTATTTGAGATCTTCTAAATGTAAAAATTCTAAATTGTTGTCAATTTTTTTATAGTAATTAATTATTGAATGCATTTGGTCGAAGTGGCACGATTAGCACTAGGTTACATCTCAAATATAAAATAATAAATAAATAAAGAAGTCACAAGTGAAATAGGACGACGTAATTTAAAAAAGTATGCCCCTGCTGAAAGTTTATAATTCATTTTTAATATCTAATTATTATTATTGTTTTGTCTACAGATGGACAACACAACTGAAATGGTGTGGGAGTATTCGGAAGGAGACGAGTTTGATGATAACCTTGCTGGAGAGTACTTTAAGGTAATAAAGTTTGGATTATATGTATTGAAATCTTATTTGCATCTTATGCAATTGCATAAATTGTGGTTAAACATGTTACATAACTAATCCTAAAATTATTAATACCCTACAAGATTTGTCAGACGTGACATGTAAATGAGGTTTAGAAAACTTATCAAGAATAATACTGGTCCCAATGTGCTTCCTTGTGGCACGACGCATTCTTTAACGTCTTATTCTTACGTCCTGTGAACGTGTCAGTGACAATCAACAGTATTTCAACGTGTTGTTGCTGAGAGCATATATTTTTAACCAATCGTAAATTATTCCACGCAATCTATATTTTTGCATTGTTTTTTGTATTGTAAGTGTTATATGGTGCAAAGCTATAATGTATACTATCACATCTAATAAGTACATATGTACCAGGGTTGCCTGGGCGCGGTGCACGTGGGCGGGCTGCTGCTGCCGTACTTCACGGAGCAGGAGCTGTTCGTGGGAGCAGCCGCCGCGCTGCTCGCTGCTCAGCCGCACTACGCGTTGTTGTAAGTTGTATTTAATAGCATAGTTTAATTGCCATTTTAAAATAAAAATTTGGGTACAAATTTCAGGCCTTGTTGATAAAGTCACTGGTTGACTGGCATGGCAAATTCTTGACGGATATTTCGATAAATAATATTTTTTCGCTAATAGTACTAAACAACTTGAGAGAAGATATTGGTTACCATAATATCATCTATAATATTTTGGGTACTATTGAAACAGTTTCAATTTTGATTTGAATGGTTCAGAAGCTATTTCTGATTTGTCTGGGTTTTAGAGCTTGATATAATTACTTTTTAATATGTACCTAATTTTTTTAATAAATTGCTATTTTGTCTAATTCGATAGTCTTACTTCGACCTGATAAAATCCTCACGTTCAATCTAATGCAAAAAAATATTTAACACATAATATAGTTCAAAATAGAAAGGAATAAAAGGTACTCTTGCCGAATTTTAGCTAAATTTTGCTATAAATACAATTATTACCCAGGTCCGGTTCCCCCTGGGGTTGGAGCGAGGGTGTGGGCTGTGTGCTGTGCCTCGAGCATGAATGTGGGCGTGGGGCACACTGCCGTGACGTGCGCAACTCGTACTCGTGCGCCTGCCCGCCGGGGTATGACGGGGATTATTGTCAGGTGAGTGGGGGAGAATGGGGAATGTTGTATATGCTTTTAAAACGTTTAGGATAAATTGCTACAAGTTTTAGAAAAGTCTGGAAAGTTGTTATTGGGATATGTTGTGAAAACTAAGTTTATTTTGCCATCATACATAGTTATATTGTAATTACAGTCTGAAATTGTAGATGTGTGTTGTTCAAAATGGTAACTTGTGATTGGTCTATTAAAATATAGGATTTTTTATTTGGAATAAATTTTTAAATTTTCATCTTTCTAATTTCACGATTCTTCTACAGATTGACATAGACGAATGTGAGAACAACCAATGTCAGAACGGCGCCACTTGCAAGGACGACGTCGCCAAGTACGTGTGCCTCTGTCCGGAGGGATACGACGGAGAACTGTGAGTTAAACAACGATAAAAATGTTTTCATTCATTTAATTGAACTGAGTTATCTTTAAAGAAAACACGTCGTACTAAGCACATAAAACACGTTTTATTTGTAACTAGCTTCCGCCCGCGACTTTGTACGTGCATCCCCGTTTTTCCCCGTTCCCGCAAGAATTTCGGGAAATCCTTTCTTAGCGGATGCCTACGTCCTAACATTTACCTGCATGCCAAATTTCAACCCGATACGTCCAGTGGTTTGGGCTGTGCGTTGATAGATCACTATAATATCAGTCACCTTTGAGTTATATATAATATATAGATTTATTTTGAAATTTAGCCGAAATGTTTATTTTTTTATCATCCCGATGACCTTTTCACTTGTCGCACATTTACTATCGGTCACCTCCGTGCACAGATGCTCGCACGACATCGACGAGTGCCTGTCCGGCCCGTGCGAGAACGGCGGCACGTGCACGGACGTGCCCGGCGCGTTCCGCTGCGCGTGCGCGGCCGAGTGGCGCGGGGACCGGTGTCAGCTGCCGCGCGACCGCACGTGTGCGCACGCACCTTGCGCACACAGCGCCACGTGTGTGGATGTGTACGGTGAGTGTGAACTTACAGATGACTTAATCACAACATAAACAGAAGTTATGAAATCGATAATTGGCTCAAACGGCTAACCCCTTGGTCCCACTATTGGTATACTAAGTGCGAAGGGTCTTGTAGTCTTGCTTTCACTAATCACGTAAAAATACTTAAACAACAAAATTACGCCAAAAATTTTTTGCTAAATTTTTCCTTAAAATTCATGTTTTCTTCTCTAGCTTCGCGCAGCCGGCATATAACGCTTCGCTAATGTGAACATTTTGTCTATGAAAACATAATCTTAAACGATAGCTCACGTGCGGGTGGCAAAATTGGGCGGGTTGCTTGTTAGAGGTGTACACAAAGAGTTTTAAGAATTCATCTATTTGAAAAAAAAATGCATCTGAAATTTTTTAAGTATTTTTTACGTACTCAGCGTATACAAAACTATAACCTTCATTGAGCTTAGAATACCAACGGTGGGACACCCTGTATGTATACTATCTGTGCCCTGAGGTTTTACCCGCAGTGCTCCGGTCATGTTGGTCTTAGCGTGATGATATATAGCCTACAGCCTTCCTCGATAAATGAGTTATCTAACACCGAAATAATTTTTCAAATCGTACCAGTAGTAGTTCCTGAGATTAGCGTTCAAACAAACAAACTCTTCAACTTTATACTATTAGTATAATTTTTCATCTCTACACTACAATTTACACTATAATCTCTCTCAGAGCCGAGCACGGGCAACAACTACACATGCACGTGCAGCGCGGGCTGGTCGGGCG
>CAJQZM010040626.1:10546-23728 GCA_907164665.1 Colias nastes | reverse complement strand
TACACTTGTCCACAATCATACCCCCCACGCACTGACGCATACACACACACACACACACACACACAGGCACTGAAGCATATACACGCACACAACACGATTAACTTGTCCACAAGTTCCATACACACACACGCTGCACACAGCGGGTGCTGACCCGTGACAGCACGTTCTCGTTATTTTATGTGACAAATTACGTGATTTGGAGTGTGTCTCGTACACAAAGTACGAGAACGTTCAAAAATTCATAATCAAGCATAAAAGATAGTGGATCTTGTTTAAAATTCAATATAGGGTGGCATCAAAACGAATAAAACATATGAGAAAAAGAAAATTAGAACTATCTTAAAATATACTAATTAGTCTCTTCATTTATTATTTTAATATTCTTATTATATTATACTTATACATTTTTAATCATTTCTATCATCGCCTTTCTTTAAGGATCTATAAATAATCATTCTCATACACAACACGTCAAAACAAATTGACGTACGATCCAATGACCTAGTCATATAACTCTATAACTGTATAGAATGTTGCTCGCACGATAGCGAAAGAGTAATCTTATCACAGCGCGCCTCATTGATAGCAAACATACAGATAAAGTGATAAGGAACGTGCGGTTCTTAAAGTTTATATTATAATGATAAAAAAATTGTAAGTTTTTATAGGATTTTTATAGAAATGTACGCATGATTCCGTAAAAGTGGATTTTGTGGATTAATATAAAACAATAACATCTGCAGTGAATTAGAAGATTTTGATATAAAATTCTCGTGTCGCGATGTTTGTAGTTAAACTTCTCCGAAACGGCTTGACCGATTCTCATGAAATTTACCCGATACAAATCGAATCGAACAACATTCATGTTTCATACCCAGAAGTGTTAAGAGAAAAGCAGAACAATGTTTGCCGGGGCAGATAGAAATATTATAATAATTCATGCGAATGTGTCTCTTGTTGTATGTTAAGTTCACGGAAAACTTACTAACTATTCGATATGTACTTGTTCTCATAAATAACAATTTTCCTTGTTTCTAGAATAGGGTCACTCTCGTGAATATTGTATTACATTTTTTTGTAATAAAAGTTCTTCTAAAAAATAACGTTGAAATGAATGAATATAACAGCACGTGTTTCCTCTACTCCTTATTCAGGTTTTTTTTTATGAAAACCTTTTTACAATAACAGTTCAATAGAATAATAATTCATGCCTATACAACAAATATGCATAATAATTATTTGTGAGTCGGTACTCTTTTTTGGAACTTCCTTCCTCTGTCACTTTCATACAGTACCTTTTAAGGAGCATTATGGCTATCAAATAATCATATAAAAATCGAAAGTACGGGCTAGATAGTAAAATGTAGGTTATTGTATTATTTTCTTAGTTTTTTTTTATTGACATTCGACTAGGTTTTTTATAATAATAAATATTTTTAATGATTACTTCATGATAAGTTTCATCAAAATTTGAGCATGAGTTTAAACAAATTATATGTATGTAAATAATATTCTACTTGAGAAGTTTATTTGTAACATAATAACAACATATCGATCGAAAATCACTGTGAAATTTGTGTCACACACTATAAAACAATCGCAAATTTACATTAACCCATTGAGCCCCAAGCGGCCCGATCGGTCCCAGACACAATAGATTTTCTATTGTGTCTGTGGTTCCGGGGCCTGAGTTATATACCACCATAAAACCGCAACGGTACTTACGTCAAGCCCTGCAAACAAACTGATGTTACTTGATGACTAATTAAAATATGTTCATCAATTCAATTGTGACATTGAGCGTAACGAGGAAATCGTCGGTACACTTTGTGAAGCGCTGGCCTTCGATACGCTTCAACCAAAAAACTGCACTGAAATTCATTTCGGATATTATCCAGATCGAAATGTAGTGTGTTTGTGTGTTTTGTGAACAATGCTGTGTGCTTGGCGGATACTCATAGTTGTGGCTATAATAGGTATTGTGTTACAGTGATTTCATAGTTATGTGTGGGTTTGTGTCGGTTTGAAGATGGTTTATTATCGTATCATTTCAATTGAATAGGATAATTTATAAAGTTCTTAGTGCCACGTAATGTTTGTTTTTTTCAATAATTCTTATTATAAGAAAATATAAAATAATATCATATGGATTATCTTTTAATTTCCGTTGTGTTAGTAACTTATTATTTTATCTTAATTAACATTTATATTAAAGAATGTCTTTGTGATTAAAGTATGAATTTATATCTCTGTAATAAATAAGTTTTTTATTTAAATTAATAATTCAATCTTGAATAGAAAAATAATAATAGATTGATATCAGTAAGTAGTAAAAAAAGTGACAACATTAGACAATGCAATAGACAACTTATAAGCACTGATTTGTTGATGACAAATTATGCAACAGATAATTTTAATTTAAACTTTATATTTTAAAAATTAATTATTATGTTTATTATGATAAGATACGATCGATTAATCTCATAAGTGAGGTATTTCAATCTATCGATATTAGTCCAGACAATGAGTGTATTGACCAGTAGACACCTCAATGAGTGAGATGACTTACTATACTAGTCAAGTCACTAAGTGAGTTATAACAACACGTTGTATCACAGAATGGCGCGGTCTCCGGTGCGAGGAGGATGTGGACGAGTGTGCAGAACTGCTGGTGGATTGCGGGCCTGGGACTTGTCGCAACCTGCCCGGGGGATACACGTGAGTGTGTTTTGTTAACTTGTTTGAGTTGGTGGTTTTGCATGTGGTGTTGAGTGTTGAAATTATGTGGTTTTTAATGTGTTATTTAAGTCTTGATGTATTAAAAGACTTTATTCCAATTGGTTGACGGAATGTTGCTTGAGGAAGCATGTATTTTTATATCACACTCAAAGTTGGTTTTTCTTTTACTTTCAAATACCTTACTATATTTTTGTTCAATTTTTTTCTAAATTTAAATATACTTACCCGTAAATTGTCTTAGACTGAAATTGTGTGCTAGTCATTCATAGCAATAACAGTCATTCAGTTTTTATTCAGTGTGTCACTTTCCAATTTAAACGCCTGTAATAACGTCAGAAAAATAATGTCTTCTATTTTTATGTTCACAATTTTTTGGTGGCAAATAAAAAGTTTTCTATTTCTTATATTTTTTTGTACTATTTCCAGATGCGAGTGTGCGGCCGGTCTGTGCGGGGAGCGGTGTTCCCTCGTGGACCCGTGCTGGGGGGAGCCGGGGGAGGTTGTACCGGGGGATGTGGGGGGAGAGGGGGTTAGTGCTAACCGCACGGGGCCCTGTGTGCGGGGAGTGTGTGAGCAGAGGTGTAGGAATACAACGGACTATGTGTGTCACTGTCCCGCGGACTGGGGGGGCAAGGTGGGTGCTATTAGTGTAACTATCATTTAGCTATAGAATGTGTGACGTGTTATTTTACTAAGATTGTTTGTGAATTAAACAATTTTTTTAAGTTTTGTTGTATGTTAGTACGTTAAGTTTTTTTTTTTGAGAATCTATTGTGTAACGCTGGTCTCATTTACCTGCCATATATGGCATGAGATGGCAATCTTCAACATACTTAAAATATCCATATTGAATAAGATGCGTACTAATTACACATTATACATATTCTATAAAATTACAAACAATCGCAATTTTGTTAAGATTTCACTATATTTCTCTGTTACATTAATTTCTACCTCAATTCATGCTTTATATTCCATATACAACTGTATTCCTATCTACAGGACTGCTCGGAAGCGCTAGTGGGCGTGTCTAACGGTGCGGGCGCGCGCGTCGCCCTCGCGGTGGGCGGAGCCCTACTCGGGGCGCTGTTACTGGGCGGAGCCCTAGCGCTGCTGGCTGCACAGGCGCGGCGCAAGCGGGCCACGCGCGGCACGTACTCGCCGTCGGGGCAGGAGTACTGCAACCCGAGGGCGGAGCACCTGCACCACGCGCTCAAGCCGCCGCCAGAGGAGAGACTCATCTAGCGGGGTGCGTGGTAACATAATTATGGGATGCGACACGATACGATATGCGATACGATACGATATATAATACGAAACGACATGCGATATGATGCACAAAACACGACACGCTATACTAGAACACTATATTGAATGTTATATAGTCTATACACTACACAAAGCACAATTATAGCTACATTGGTATAACAGGAGCACTCCGTTAAACCCAATAAGCTATAAACTACGCATAAATAACAATTAATACACCACACAACACACTAAAAATGTAATAACACTTGGTACAATTTTCTAATACGCCAAAACTCACCAATATACACTATGAATATTTAGTTAAACACGCAATACACCTCAACATGCCGCCACACGCATCCATGTAGGATTCTCCATGTGACATTCAGTAACTTTAAAAAAATGATTAATAGAAATGTGATCTTCAATAATAAAAAAATAATTATTATTTTGTTTTACAGCACATTTAAAAACATTGCATAAGTAGATTATTAATTTATATTTTTTATTCCAGTGGCGACTCCGCGGCAACAGAACAAAAAGCAATGGACTCTGTTGGCGAGCTCGTCGCGACTGTACCAAATCATTGTTTGACTTGTGTGTGTATATTGTACCTGTGTGTGCGTGTGTACGTATGTGTGGATGTATAACGTATACACAACGAGCTTTAACAATTAGTATGGAAATTATTCGCCACTGCGATTATACAGTCGGCAACATAATACAAAATATTTAATTGATAATTTTAAATTTTAAACTCGAAAATCAATATTCGTACTTTGTAAATACACCCATTCTGTCTGTGCGTATGTCTGTACGTGTATAATAACTCGTTATTTATAAGTAAAATAATTAGTAAATGTATTATTTCACTTCCTTCATCGACTGTACATTTTGACAATTTAAGTAAATAAATAATTTAGGGCCGATTTTTCAATGCTTGGATAAAACTTATCCGTCCAATAAAGTATTACACGATAATATTAAAATGTCACGTAAACTGTCAAATACGGGCAATTAGAATACGTTTTTAAAATGGTAGTTTTATACATTATTCGACGAATAAGTTTTACCCAAGCATTGAAAAATCGGCCCTTAGTGGAAATATTGAACGTATACGTATTTAATGTAGTTAAGTGGAAATGAATTCTAAAGCGGTGAATTTAGCAGTAGCGTAGTTTGGCTTCACCTAGTCGTAAATAACACATGTCTAACTAGAGGGCTTTACTCGGCTGAGGGGGGGAGCGGACGCGAGGTATATTGATGAAATGTTATTTTATTGTTATTTTTATATTAATTTTAATGCATTAATATAAAGTTTTGAAGTTATTTGCTTCTTTATGGATTAAAAATTTTGTTACAGAACTTCATCAAAAATTACTCATAAATATATACATACTGGGTTCCTAACATATAGTTTGTTTTATTTTTCTTTCACATCTACGGTACATTTCACAATTAATTTTTAATAATTTTGAAGTTTTAATGTAACTTCACGTCCGCTACCAACCCAAGGCACTATATAATATTTTATCCCCTTTACAGCACGTCTGCCTTACTTTTGTATATGTATATATCGTAGTGTGTAAGTGAGACGGAAAGCGTGAACATTCTAAATTAATTGATAGTGAAGGTGTCTCGCTCGCACACTGAGACCTGCGCACGCGCATCCAAACAAATATACACATTTTGGAGGCTATTTTTATATGGGAATAGATTAAGAATATTTTTAAGGGGAGTACGACACTAAATAATATAATAAAATGGGGGTTTAGTGTCGATAGCAATTTAATTTCGTATAAAAATATTGGTTTTAAGAGATGCGCGTGCGACGAGGCTGGCGGCGAGGCGCTAGTGCCTTATACAGAAGTCTGTTATATTGAAAAATTATATTATTATTACAATTATAATAATCCGGCGTCGTTTGCTCGAGCGATTACATTTAACCTACCTAGTTAATAAAATATGGGTATATCAAGTATTCAATGATTAAAATATATTAAATAATTATTCTTAGTGTAAGTCGTATATTGTCGGAATGTATACTGTGTGTATAAGGGTTTTTTGACATTATTAATACGAACAAAAAAAAATATTTGTGTAATCGCTCGTGTGAACGACGCCTAAGTGTAAGGACTCATATGTAGGAGCTAGCCTAGACATAAGTACAGTAGTATAAGTCTAGAACTAATTTTGGTAAAAAGTAAGCCTATTTGGACCTGTCCCATATTTATAATAAAAATAGAGGATATAAGTGGTCGTCTTTAAAATAAAATAAAAAACTTGGATCGTTTTGTAGTGTTTACATAAACGTCGGAATTATATTCTATTTTCATCTATTTTACAATTTAATTCTATACTATTTTTAATTATTCAATCTATCTCTGTCACTCTTTCTTCCTTTCATATAATCTATCTCTTTCACCCGTCCACTAGTGCAACCGTTTATGGAAACATCGAAAAGAGCACCAAATGTACTTAAAACCAGTTTTCTGGAAATTTTCCATTGCTCAACATGTAACATTCCAATTTATCATTATTTAATATTAAAATATATAATTCTAATTATTGTTATGAAATTTTACTTAATTATTTTAATTCAATGTGAGTATTCTAATGTATTTTTATCACTTTAATTGTACCTATGAATAATTTATGATTACTTAATATTTTTGTAAGGTGTGCGAATAGCATTATATACCTATATATTATTATATACTAGGAGAGGGACTAACCTGTATGACGAATTTTAAAGTATTATATAGGTCAAGTTCACGGTTCGCGATTACTTTTAACTTAAACACAATATTTACACAAAATGGCTCTATCTTTCGCTTCGTTGAAAAACCTGTGCGAATCGATTGGAGTCTCATTCATGTTATAGCCCCTCACTTTTAAACTTTATTAGTGTTAACCTTAACATTACTTACTTTCTTCCTTCTTTACATCCTTTCTTTAAAAGTCACAACATTTATCATAAATAATTTTATTCAGGGGCTTAGTCGTGAGACGATATCGTGTCGGAGCCGAAGCGCCGTGAACTCGTCCCAAGCGATGGGTTAACATTTGTGATATTTTCGTAGTGTCTTCGCGACCGAACTTTACGGTCATTCCGATTGTAAATACATATTATTTATTAATAATTAATTAGTGCAAATTAGTATTTCTAGTGTAGTAAGTGTGCTTAATCACTGGGAAGTAAGATTTAGTGTTATAATGTTGAGGCAGCTGTTCGGTTGCGAGCAATGTTACCGTCCACTGAGCGAAAGCAACTTATTCATTTGTATTAGAATAAGTTTATCGGCCTTTACTCATTAATAATAAATAAACAATAGACTTAAAACGATATGGTTGTTTTATTTATGAACCTTAGAATAATATCTAAACATTTTTGAAGTAATGCAATGCCTTCATACAATAAGTAGCTATTAAAATATTGACGTCACGCTTCATAGATACTTGTATTGGTCTCGGTCAATGTGTACCCCATATTTCTATGTTACGTTTGTGTTTTAACTCCCTATAAGGCGTAGATCATTAAAAAATAGGCATATAAGTAATTAAAAGCCTAAAGTGGGTTCGATTCGTGCTTAACACTATGTTTTGTAGCCAGAACATGTAAAAAATATCAAATTTAAATATAGAATAAACAATGTAATCATGTATATAAAATATTCAAATAGAGGACAATTACATGTACATACATACAAGACTTAACAAGTATTATTATTAACCACGAAGACCTTATTATAATAATTTATGTAATAATTAATTTTATGTATTTAATTTTTGTCATATCTCGTAGTCCCATAAATGCCATGCATATAATTATATTAGTCGCAAGAAGAATATTTAGCGCTTTCCTCATAGTCATTAGTCATATCAATACAATACCGATCAACGTTGGAATAGCTACTCGCTTATTATACTGGCAACAACTGACTAGCGCCATCTATCGGAATTCTTTGGAATATATAAATACGCTATTGTGGGAAAAACACGCCTAGCGGCTGCATATAGGAACCATGATTTTTCCAAATAGGAACTACAGATAGATTAAGTTAATCTATCTGTAGTTCCTATATAGTAGTTCCTATGAGATTTACTGATGAGAGAACCTTTTTGTTTCGTAACAGTAAACAATTATTTACATTTTACACACAGATTAACGTACACAAGAATTGGTTTCCGACTTTCTTAAGTAAAAGTTCAACAAGAGTGCATTAACGTAAGGTATTGTTAAGGTAGATCCATTGAGTCATATGTCCCTTATCAAACTATTTGTTAATCTGATTAATTTTCTTCCCTTATCAAACTATTTGTTAATCAGATTAACAAATAGTTTGATAAGGGACATGACTCCATGGATCTACTAAGTTCCCTAGACCTAACCTTCTTAGACCTTTTAAAATAAGTATTCAATTTAGCAGTAGTAAAATCTTTAATGCTATGAGAAATTTTATCATAAAGGGCACTCTTGTTGAACTTTTACTTAAGAAAGTCGGAAACCAATTCTTGTGTACGTTAATCTGTGTGTAAAATGTAAATAATTGTTTACTGTTACGAAACAAAAAGGTTCTCTCATCAGTAAATCTCATGCATTTCAATGAAATAAATCAATTTAAATATTATGTTGTGTAATACAAATATGGTTTCAAAATTGGCTGCCCTCTCCCTTAGAATTCTGTCTCATACTAGCAAAAAATTCTAGCTGTATCAACTTTCATGAGGTTTCTTACTTTGCGTAATCGGTACTGAATTAAAGTGAATAATACGTGGTGAATATGCAGTTGAACTTCAACTTTTCTATATGATTTTTTGAATAGAATTAATCGAAGAAAAATTACCGGAATGCTGTCTGAATTCAGATCCTTAATTCAGTATTTTGATTTCCAATAAAATTTTACAATGTTCTCTTTATAAATATGTATGGGAAAAAGTGTGTTTTGAATTCAGAAGAAACACATTTTGTCAGATCGATCTCTAAAATTAAGGACCTAAAAAAAACTGAATGTGGGGGCGTTGGTGTGGGGTAATGTTCAAATTGTGTGCATTTTAGTGCTTCCTGAATAATTAAGGTCCTGCCTAGTGCCTATGTAGTTAAAGAGTAGATAGTAGTTAGTTTTCATTGTTTAGAGGGCGTTACATTTTGTAGAATTTTTTTAGGTAAATGTAGTTAGATAGGGTGATCTATGTTGGTTCGTACTTCGTTGGTATTAAGCGCAATAATAAAGTTTAGTTGTGGTAGCGTTTTGTCCGTTGCATTATATCTTATGGGTCTGTCGGTTGTTTATTGTATATGTCTATCTCTATATAAATTTAAAAGTGTAAATGATCATATTATAAATAAATAAATAAATAAATAAATATTATCATAGCTAGTTTGTGAAAACATTTAATTGGTCGAACAAAGAATTCAAGTAAGCTCTCGCGACAACTCAAACATTCTATCGACTTTTGGTCCAATATTTTAATTTATTTATTTCTATACTGTTTAATTATAGAGAACACTTTCTGGTATAGTATACTTGCGGATTACTTCATAGTAATATTTATAAGGTTTAAATAAATAGGTTGTTAGTTATAAATAAAACAGCGCCTAGTTCTAAACACGTCCTTTATTCAAATATTGTACAGGTTGTTACAAGACTATGTTACAGCAGCGCACGAGCCGCTCCGCCCGACTCGCTTGCCGGGAAATACATCGCAAATACACATTACGATGTACTTGACGACATCATACAAATAACTTTAATACTGTATACAATATAATTTCATAAACAGGTCCCAAATAAAGATACATTATATTTTAACGTAACTACTAAGGCTTATGACTAACGGACGGTCCCTACATTCAATCTACCTATTTGTAATTTCTAAAATTTTCACGTAAATGAGATTAAAGGTAGATTGAATATAGAGACCGGATGTAAACAGCTACCAAACGAAATATCGATAAAACAATGCTATTTACGCAACAAGCTTCAACTGTAAGTATAAACATCAAATATATAGTAGGAAGTAGTAAAAACTGTCGATATCAAAGCCCTACGTATCGTTGTTGAATCGGCAACCGTATTGTTTTTGATAGAAAATATCTACAATAATATATCGATATTTAATTCTACATAACATCGTCGGGCGAGCGACGCTGCCGACAGAACGGCAAGCATCAAGCTGTCGTAAAGGAATGACTTAGATTTAATTCTCTATTGCATTTGCTTCACGTGCCGTACACACGAACGAATGTAGAGCATTTTATATGGAAGATAAAATTGACGATACAAACATAAATGGATAGACACATTATTACTTACAAATTTATACTTTAAATAAAATAGATATTCATAAATTGTAAACGACACAAATATTACATATTTAAAATACAAAAAAGTCAAATATAAAACATTTCTTAAAATCAAGTGGCGTTACACCCGCTCGTGAGTACGACGCCTAACATTTCCTCCACCGCTCGGTGTGGACGAGCCCTTTGGCACTTCTGAAACTACGTCGATACGAAATCAATTTGGAGGGATTCGGAAGAATCAGTTCGGTACGGCGATGCGCAGGCGCATTGTATGCGAATCTTTTAAAACACTGCAAATTATTATACTCAGTATTCATTATTTATTGTCGCTTATAAAAATTCGAAGGAAGCAGCATAGACCAAAGGGTATAAAATTCTTATTATCAAATATTTTAATAAATTTTCAGCGCAGTATATAACTCTTTAAAACATTTAATTCCTGCTCTGCACATCACCGATATTTTTTGGACGTTGTTGTTCAACTTGGACGTCATCCCTATACAAAATTATAATACCCTCAATAAAATTTATTGATAAATTTTCTTCAGCTATCACTTCCAATTAAAAATCTTCCAGAATTTTTTCAAAATAACAACATACATTTTATCATTTTAAAGCATTTTTCATACATACACATTGCCAACATTTTTTTTTATTTTTCCCAAAAACCCCATAGAGATAACGTCCCAGTGGAACAATCCCCTAGTGTACGACACACCTAACTACACACTGACTTAGCACCAGTCAAGTGAGCACATTCGTTTTTAACCAACAAAACAAAAAGGAGGACAGACGTCAACGACAAGAGAGGCGGAAGCACGGCATACAAAATTATAAATCACCGACCGATCTCAACATGCGGACGACGCGCGTTGAAAACAAAATAAAAACCATATTTATCGATATATACATAGATATTATAAAAAAATTGAAAAAAAAAAACTTAAATCTTGGAAAGGGAAGAATTTTTACAATTACCAGATTGCTTCCAACGCGCGTACACCCAAATGCTCATATTATATACAAAAATACACCATCAAATAATCAAATTATTAAAAAATATAAGAATCATTCACATATACGATTAAACAGTTGGCGGCGCTTGCTGGCTCCATTCACGAACCGGCAAGCGAAATTAGTCCCTAAACAAATAAAACATACAGTTATAATTCGTTTGGAGTCGATTTAAACATAGGAACGTTCACATAGATCGTCAAAGTATAAATTACCTTACAATAGAAAACATAAGTCGTACAAATTGATTGGCTTCGCAATCGCTAACTGCCATCGAAGGAGCGCGTGAGATCCGACACGAGGATTTTAGACTTTTTTATATTATTTTCATAAATCTCGACTAGATTATCTCTAAATGCCAAAAGAACTTGTATTTAAAACAGTAATAGAAAATCCCCTCGATCGACTTCGTCGTAGCAAACATTTTGTCATTAATAAATTGCAACGTTATTCGTGAAAATTCTCATGTCGTATCTTACATACAAAAAAACAACGTTAAGTTACACATAATAAAACATATGGCATAATTTATAATACATTAAAAACAATAAATATGCATTGCATCGTCACGCCACGCCGCTACACATTGTCATGTTGCATTTCAGACTTATTTTAAATAAAAATACAGTTTTTGGTAAATAACTGAACAAATATAAAATCAAAATTTTCGTTTTATTTTAAATCGCCACGGAGAGCCAATCAGAGAGCGCCACGTCATCGATCGCTTTCCCATTGGTCAAACGCCAATGATTAGTTATTTACCAATAACCACAAACAATACTTTAATATATTTACAATTTTACGCAGAAATTGTAAAAATATATACTTTATGTTGCATTCTCCAGTGCTCTCGTTCTTGAGATACACTTTTATATTATTACACAAACATTAATATATATTGCAGATATATTAATCATTTAAAATGATTAATATATCTGCTGCTGCTTATTATTATTGATCTTTTACTAAAAATCAATTTATACCCTCAAAATATAAACATTATTCCATATTTCAAATTCTTTCTGGGACAATTATTTCTCAATTAAAATTTTGCATAACATTTCTTCCATTATTCTAAAAAATCCCGCCCTATATTCCTCTAGGGAATATGTTTTTAATTTAAACTTTTAACGTCCATTATTAATTTTCATGAAACAAAATCACTTAACATATCTCATTTAGATTACCAAAAACAAAGTTCCCCATATACTTCAAGCAACATCAATACTGCTAGTTAGGTGCTCGAGCCGGTAGCGACGTGACGACCACCATACACAATAAATATCGACAATTATCCCATACACACTAACTAGAGCCGCACGTTAACACCGCACTGACACTGCAACACGGTGAAACACGATGCAACATATAGAAACACGTTTCAACACGCTGCAACACGTTGCAACACGGAGCAACACGCTGCAACACGCAGTAACACGATGCAACACGCAGCAACATGCAGCAACACGCAGCAACACGCGGCAACACGGTGCAGGTATCAAGTGTCGGGTCTATAGGGCGCGCGCGGGCCCGCGCTCTCACACCGTTGGCTACCTGGCAGAAGGGATCCTTCATTAATCATGGTTAGGATCGGCTCGTTGGCAATATTGTTTTTATAGACATTATCAGGAATATTACAATATGATGAATAGGGGGAAAAATAATTAATTTATATTATGTAAAAAATATACTGTTAATAGATGCTTGCTCTTAGAAATATGAAAAGATTTTATAAGTTTGTTTTATAGGCTAGAAATTGCAAAAGTCCTGCTCCTTGTGGCACCCTCATCAAAGCCGGCCTCCGGAGTCACCAACAGTCGCGCAGGTACCGTACCACACTGTTATAACAAAGGAACACTCTCGGCCCCAGC
>CAJQZM010040626.1:0-10536 GCA_907164665.1 Colias nastes | reverse complement strand
GCGGCTCGCTTGCGGCGCTCGAGCGCAGCGCGCGCGCGCTCCAGCGAGCCCGACTCGGACGCGGACGCGGTCAGCGAGCCGGAGGACGGGTTCCTGCGTGATAACCTGACGTTTTAGTTATTTTGTGGGCGGTCAGGTTGGTTTGGGTAGTGGAAAGGGGGAAAAATGCTTCTTTAAAAGAAAATTTAGAATTATCAAAAGGCGTTGTAGAGCTAGAATTATCGATTGTGAATAGACATCGCTCTTTGAGAGGAGCTATTATGTTGCACATTAGGTAAAATTAACAAAATGGAGGATTAGAGTACAATTAAACCAATTTGTACGAATACAAAATGTATCGTTCAATAACATGTCCTTAAAATTTATTCAGACATTTAAAAAATTAAAATAAAAATTCATATTTGAAACATACACATTAAAAATTAACATTCACTTGAAAGCCGTCGACATGCACCGCTGAAGCAAAAGCAACCAGATAACATGCGCATCACAAAACAGAAAACTTATATAAAAATAATTGAGAAGAAAAATTGGCAGTGTCCTATACATATGTTCACTAAACAACCTACGTAAATTAAAACTTTTTCAATAAAACAATCCACGGTTCTAGAGATATAACATTTTTTCAAATATTAAAAAAGGGTCTACATTATAAACAAAATCAATGCTTATAAAAATCTAAAACTACCCACAATTATATGAAAAAATAATCTGAAAATCCATTAGTAGCAAAATCCTAAGCTAAAATTAACAAGATCAAAGACATTAAACATAACTTTTCTATAAAAAAATAAAAAAATATTTGCCTAAACGCCAAAAAATCACTGATCACAACATCATCACGTGACAACATCTATGTAAAGTGAACGAGACGCTCGAACCAAAATATTATAACAATAATTTTTAACGACCATTTGGTCTTAATAAAGCAACAAAATCTTTCAAAATTGAATCTCTGTTTAACAATGATCAAGTAATAAAAATGAATACTATCGACATCTCTTTTTATATTTTTAATGACACAAGAAATCATTAATTGAAATGAAACAGTTCTCTTCTTCGATAATATTTATAATCGATTTATCAAACATGTGATCAACACACTAAAGTTCTAATTTGTTAAAATTTACACTGCACTTATTTGCAGTGTTCAACCCAATTTTTTTCTTTATAACTTTTACTCGACCAACATCAAACAGTCACACCCCCAATTGTCACAAATGCACGCTATAATATTATAATGGTTGCAAGCGTCCCGTCCCACTACGCAATACGCGCGTGTACTGACAGCGCGGAGCTCGGGCGGCGCGGCAGCGAGTGCGACAGCGAGCACGCGCCGCACGACGCGCACGCGCGCCCCGCCTCCGTGCCGCACTCGCGTCTGACGTCACACACGTGGTGACACGTAGCAACACGTGGCGACACGTAGCGACACGTAGTGACATATGGATAGAACCGGAACAACACATTGCACACGTTAGATTATGATGAATTGTTGCGCCTTGATGGTAAATGGATTTTTATAAAACCGCGATTTTGTTTTTTTTGTTGCGATTAATATTTAACAGATTTTATGCTATGTCACGTTAGGTGGTGGTAACATAAAATTTGTTGATTGATATAAGTTTTATAAAAATTGTTATCTAGTTGATGATATTTATATCGAACAGTTAGTACATATCTTACAGCTACAAAAATCAAACGTAACAAAAACTGAACATAAATTATAAACCATCGGCGAGGACCTGAAAACGACAGTGATTATATCCAGCAACCCACACCGTGAACACCGGAAGCGCATTAGAGTGAAACGTGAAGAGCGTTAGAGCGGACGGGGCGGGGCGCGCACTCACCTGGCGCACTCGGCCACGCTGTGCCGCAGCAGCTCGGCGCCGGCCTTGGGCGTCGACGTCAGCGGCTCGTTCAGCGCCCTGTTCGACACGCTCTTAAACCTGTGCCTCACGTCTATCCGCTCCATCTGGTCCTCCGTCTCGGAAGGTATGCAGTAGAACTCGTCCTCGAGACACCCGGACAGCCGGCTCGCGACCAGCGAGTTCTTCCTGTGCGCGAGCGGCGTCAGGAACGGGAAGTTCGTGAACAGCTCCTCGTTCTTTCTGTTCTTCTCGACGAGCGCCGGGATCGTGTTGAGCGACTTCTGTTTCAGTATTTGGAAATTCGTGAGCGGCTGAACGACTGAGGAGATCACGGATACTGCCCGTTTCTTTTGATCGAAGTAGGTGGGCATCGCGAAGGAGCCGTCCTCTATGACCGTGCTGTCCGGGGTCCGGTATTCGTCGCTCGCCGGCGACTGTATGTAGCGCGGGATGACGTCGGGCTGCGCTGTGAGGGTCGCGTTGGGGGTGAGGTACGCGTCGGAGGGGGTCGAGTCGGGGGAGAGGTACAGGTCGGACGTGTCGGTGAGGGTGCGCTCGATGACGAGCTTGGCCAGCCGGCCCGCGTGCTTGCAGCCCGCCCGGGGCACGTATAGCGTGGTCGTGGTCCTGGTCGTTCGCTCTACGCGTAAACTGGGGGGCGGGGTGGGGGGAGGGGAGAAAATAAAAATAATTCAGTAAGCGAATACACAGGCTTAATGTTAGTGACGTGCTGACACGGTTGTTAACAAGCTGGGGCTGTACAGCACAGGATTTTACAGTAGATATATTTATTTGTCAACGAAGCGCGTGCGAACATTGATAGTTCACGATATTTACGCAAATTTTTTATTACATTTAACAAATTTGAACATTTCTCTTCGAAAGAACACAAACATGCTCTTAATATTTATTTGTATAGAACACCTTATATCCATAACCATTATTGACTCGTTTTTAAAGTCACCTCCATGAAACCCGGTAGAAACATAAATTTAAAGGAAAAGAAAAAACTAAAAATAAATAAAATAATAGATAAAAACATCATTCAACCATTTTGTTCCCAATCACAGCAAATCACATTCACCAGGAACCAACAACCAACGGATGCAATGTGAAGGAACATGTGATATATTTTAAATTCAAACGTTTGCCTAAACGTATAGCGATATAGATTGCTGTTTTAGTGTTACAACATTGATTAGAATGTTTGTTTCATTGCAATACGTACAATGAAACACAGGTAAATAAAGTCCAAAAATTTCTTCAAATTTAGTTTACATACATAGAGTATATTTTATTTTAATATCCTATTATTCGTTCACATCGCAACCCACAACACACAAATATTATTATAGATTTATAGAGATGATCAGGTTCGGTTATAAACGGGTGGCAAATAGCTATAGGGAGAATGTTACTAAGTAAGAAAATGGAGGGAACCGTTTATACACTCCCTTGCTCCGTTTCTAATCGAACGATTAACATATTATTTAACATTAATTATTTAGGTTATAATCGACTGTGGGGGTTGAATTCGTTTAGTAGGTTAGTTTTAATGGTAAAGGTTGAGATTATAAACGAGTAGGGGGGGTAGGGTTAGATTACAAACTAGTGTGTACCTATTGTGGTGCGGTCTGTCCGGCGCCGAGTCCCCCTCGGAGCTCTGCCGCGAGTGCGCCGACGCGGCAGACACGGAGCTGCCGTAGCCGGATGCCTGCAAATTGTGGTGCAGCTGTTAGAATTATAGGCAATGTATTTTTGTTAGGTGAATCATTTATTCCATAAAATTGTGTCATTGTAGAAAGAAAACACTGGTCAATTTAGTAATCGTGAATTTAGTAATGTGGTTCATAAAATGTATAAAAAATAAAAATAAAATAATATTTATTAGCAAATTTTACATATTCGGTTCACAATTTTGCTCTGTTATGTCTGTATGTCACATAGACATTTAAAATTACTTTTTATAAAATTTTATAACAGTGAAAACATTAATGAACGTTCCCAAATATACCATAGACACGTTTCTAAACCTTATGCTCTTACTCTCTCTTACACATATATCGTCCCTCACCTTACTGCTCATGTCCCCGGACGTGTTGGACGAGTTGCGCGAGTGTGTGTGCGGCTGCTGGCACTCTGCGCACGCGCCGACTGTGCCCGCTCCCCCCACTCCCCCCACCACGCCCATACCGCCCATTGATACTGTTAGACTCGCTGTAAAAGTGAAATAAAATATGAATAATATGTATAAATTATTTTTCAACATTGTGATTTCTTTTAGATGTCTTGTGGAACTATAGAAAAATTATCCACTTCTTCCAATGTAGGTAAATAATTGTACATCATTTTGAACAGTGTTAAATCTCGTCAATTTTACCCTGTATTAATCCCAAACTATTGCCCATAATGACCGAGGCACAGTCACAAAAATACAATATAAAAATATTCTTATCATAAATGGTAAATCAACTTTACTTACTGGGACAGTCAGGTAGGGAGGGAGGCTCCTCGCTGTCCGGCGAGGGGAGGTCGCAGGAGGGTAACGACGATAGCGGTTGTGTGTGACCACCTTCTGAAAATCAATTAATATAATTTATATTAATAACAATATAGAAATATTATTTTAAAAAATAAGTAAAATATAGAAATATTCTGATCTTGCCAAAATCCAGTAAAATGTATCAGCAGTGCTGAATTTTGACATGTCGCGTGTAAATGTCTCGCTTAAATAATTTTTGTTTAAATAACGCGCATCAAAGTTTGTTTTAATTAGCAGCAGGAAGAATTGTAATAAAATGTGAAACATAACAAAAATCTCCAGTAGTAAGGGCACTTAAAAAACGTTCGTAAAGAACTTTGCGCAGGTTTAAAGTTTCCGTAAACTCGATCAAATAGGAACTTCTAAAACTCGAAAGATTTTTAATAAAAATGAACTTCAATTCAAGTTCATTCTTATTAAAATATATGGAGGTGATAAGTAACCCTGAACAGGTATGAAACGTGTGGGCAGGATTACAATTCTGTACCTACTGTCGGAATTTAGGTGTCCATTTAAAATTTTAAACAAACACTGTTGTACATATTAAAAGGTACATTCCTTTGTAAACTAAAATAATTGGATGTTTAAAATCTGAACATACAAGTTTTTATTGGAAATTTGTTTTCTTCACTATCACTACATAGTATAAAACAAAGTCGCTTTCTCTGTCCCTATGTCCCTTTGTATGCTTAAATCTTTAAAATAAATCTTTAAAACTACGCAACGGATTTTGATGCTGTTTTTTTTAATAGATAGAGTGATTCAAGAGGAAGGTTTTAGTATATAATTTATTAGGTTTTAGACAAAGCGGGCGAAGCCGCGGGCGGTAAGCTAGTTTTTCATATTTGTAAGACCGCTGCCTGTTGTGCTCAGTTAGCTATCAATTTTTTTTCTTTGGCGTACTACAAAGTATTTTTGTTTGTTTGTCGTCAGTTAGTGGTATATTCCGCTTGCGCTCAGGTCTGTCACACGAGTATAGTTACCGTAGCTCTTCTTCTTGGTGAGCGAGCCGAAGCCCGAGCTGGCGGTGGAGGAGCCGCAGTCGTCGTCCGGCGCGGGCGCGCTCTCCGAGCCGCTGTCCGCCGCGCCGCCCGCGCTCTCCGCCGCGTCTTGCTTGCGCTCAGGTCTGAAACACGACATTATTTATTAAAAATAAATAAATATTCAGGACAATTTTCACACACGGCACGATCTGATCCCATACTAAGCTTTCGCTTGTGTTATGGAAACCAGATAGCTGATAAACATACATATATAATTTTCAATAAATACTAATATAGATAATTAACACCCAGACACAGAGCAAACATCTATGTTCATCACACAAATATTTGCCCTGGGTGGGAATCGAACCCACGACCTGTGGCTTGGAAGGCAGGGTCACTACCAACTAAGCCAACCGGCCAGTCAGTTATTACATTAATGTCCGAAATATGACAGTTATAAAACGTTCATTATATTGCAGATGACCATAAATATGTTTTTAAATAGTTGTTTCAAAAGGTTTCCTCGGAAAAATCTAAAAAAAATGTATCGAGATACATCAGGTATTGTATACGACACTATACTTTATGCGTTACAACAAAACAACACATTCTAATGCTTCGATTTCCATTCTAGTCTCAACACTCACACTTTGAACAGCGGGTCGCCGGAGATCATGTTCATCTTGATACGTATCCTCAGCACGGAGTTGTCCGGCCGCCGCTTGTCGTACCCCTCGAGTAGGCAGCGGCGCACCGTCTCGCCGCTGCCGGCCAGCTCGGCGAGGTTCACGTCGCAGAAGCCCAGCTTCTGGTATGAACGACCGCCTGGAAACAACGAAGAAGATTAATTAGTGAGAGAATCATTTCATTAACATTAAATATACGTATATACGAGAAACTTGGTCATAGAAACAGGGGCAACCGGCTTGTAGTTTATACATATATTATGTTTATATTGATTGAAACAGCCGTTTTATTAATGCAAAGGAATCTATATTAACACGCAGTCTACTATACCTTATTTTAGTGTTCTCTCCACGTATCGCAAGGAATATACCTTATATTATTGTTATAAGAGTAATTCGACGCACATTTGCCAAAGGTATGTTTGATCGCGATAAGTGCGGTGGAACTCGAGTTTCAACCAACTATAAACATCTCATTTTTGAAGATGATATATTGTGTGATGTGATCATGTGATAAATAGCAGTACGAACCAATTACATAGTAAAGTTTAAAATAGTTTAAAAATGTTCGGAATCAATAATACCAATTCATAGTAAGATCTTTTAAAAATACAAAAGCTCACACACGCCAAACAAAAGGTACAAAGCGCACCCGTTGGTTCTCTTTGATATTTCCAATAAATAAACCGCACGATATCATAAAAGCGGGTATTTTTAATTTCCTCTCAATGCACGACGAACTCTCGTGAACACTCTGCATAAAAATAGCACCTCGGAATTCCTTTGATAATATTTCCCACCCATTTCCTTTCTGCACACGTATCGATATCAATAATGTATTATTGGCAGGCAATTTTTATAGGTATAGAGCTATTAAAAGAGCACAAAGAATTTAGCTCAGAATAAAATCTAAAAATGGACGGTAAAATTGGATGCAATGATGTAATCGTCGCCTGAAATGATGCAATAGGTAAAGCCACAGGGCGTAACTAATAAACTAAACTGAATGAAGTGTCACCAGACACACATGTTTGAGTCGTTATTTACAGACAGTTAAGCAGAATTCGCGCGAGATCAAACAATTATTATTATATACTGTTTCATTCAAATTTGCGCCGAAATTTCTAGGTATAATAAAATTAATGTGAAACATGTGGTGAATCGCTTTTTAATGTTTTAGAGATTTGTCAATGGCGCTGAAAATATACCGCTTTTTATTTCATAAAAAACATTTAAAGACTCATTTAATCATGTAACATCGTATGTCAAGAAGAAATATCAATTATTATATTCGCTGTAAATTCTTTCGGTTGAAATACATGCGATCGTGTATGCCCATATAAGGTAAGTCAGTGTCACTTTCATTTATATAACGCTAGCAAAAATAATACTAAAAACTGAAAGTTAGTCACATAATACTGTGCTAAAATTTTTGTAATTTACGCCGTTAGTACACCGACGCATTCGCGTGCGGCAGCGAATCTCTGCGAAACTACTGCGTAGCGAAATATCTGCGGAACCTTAGTAAACAGCAATGTTTTCGCAACTTTTTCGCAATGCGTCTGTGTAATGGCCATTTCGCAGTTCCTTGCGAAACAATACTGACAAGGACGCAACTATTTCATCTATCTATGTGCTAGAGTGAGACATATCATATGCGAAAACCTGCCATACTACTGACAGATTTTTCGTTGTTTCGCTGCCGCACGCGAATGCGTCGGTGTACTAACGGCGTTAAGGCCTGAATCGGGTAGAATTCCCTTTTAATACCGAAAATTAACTCTAGTTATAACCGTTTTTCTTCTTAGATTCTTAATGTACATATCTAAAAAAAATGTATATTAAAGTGTCGAATATGATAAAGGGCATGGTTGTTTTAATTTGTTTATTTTACAATCAGGTTTTTTGGAAAAAAATCATGAACTGAGGTCGATTTTTGGACTTTAAACCAAAACGCTAAGTCAATATAACGTCAATTATTGTAGTGTTTTTACAGTGTGTTTATGAAATTGAAACACAGGGCAAGGTTGTTTTAAATTTTGATTCCATATCCAAATATCTTTTTAATAATTTTTATACGTACTTTTACTACGGTAGATTCGCGCCGGTCCCCCGATCCCGCCTTGTAAATCACCTAGCAAGGTCGCTAGCCCCTATTAAGGCCTTAAGCTACGAGACGTGCGGACGTGATCCGCCGTTAAAAAGAAATATCCTCAACTTTTTACAAGCAAAATGCAACTTACAAATATTTGAATAATTTTTAAGAAGAGATAAAATTCGATCATGAAGCAGAAATCGAACATAGCGTCATTACACTTTTCAAATTTTCTTAATGTTGTAAAAGTGAAGATGATGAAGTTATTGAACTATTATAAATTGGCAGTTTAATTTCACATCTGTATCACCGCTATTTCTTTTAGGGGCAACTAGGTGACCAGACGTTTTTATCCTACAAACTAACCAGACAATCGCAACTGCGTCACCGTGGCATGGCATTTCATCATGGTTTCATCCTTTCGTATTTTTTGTAGGTTTTGTAACGTGCACATGTTAGTGCTGAATAAAGTCTATGTCTTTACTACTCCCTACCGACCCTACCTATCCCACACCAACTACATACCTAGAACCTGAGTACCTGATATAGTATATACTACACCATACCTTTGCACTCCTTGCGCACGGACACACGCAGCAGCGCCGGCTCGAGCACGCCCGTGTTCGCGTTCGCGCACATCTTGCACACGAACGAGAACTGCGCGTTCCACCGCACAGCGTGGTCGCGGACCTCCTCCCTGGAACACGGAATTGGAACTGTTAGAAGGCGGAACATGGAAAAGACAATGTTGGATCTCGAAGGTGGTAAATACTGCAAGTTATATAGAATCAAAATGTCACTTCTATAGAGGAGAATCAATAGGCAAAGATGGTTACTCTTTTGTTCGACCAACAGTTTAAAGGACTTTTATATTAATATTTAATTCATTAGGGAGAATGCATATTGGTTTCTAACATGATGTTTTATTTCTAATTCTAATTTCCTAACATATTTGTTTCAAATAGCAACACGTTGCGATGTTCAAACATTACAAATAACTTCAATCATTGTTATACCGGAATTATAACATTTTACCCACACGCACGACCCACACGTATCAAAAACATTGTAGGGGAGCGGGGGGGCACGTTGTTACAGGGGTAAGAAGTTACACGCATTTTTTACCGGGATTTTAAACTCTTTGGTAGACGTAAGTGGACTCATTTGTTTCCTTATAACATCGTGCGTTGCAAAAAAAACAATCAGTGACCCGCCGAGCGGCAAACTGTTAGTTTGTGTGCACGTGTCTCGATTTCCATCAAGAAAGTCACAAAATCTTTTACGAAATTTTTGATTCCTGCTGTCTATATTTGTTATTCTCTAAATTCTTTTCACCTCGAACGTTCATAATGTATCGAATTTTAATTTGTAATAGCGTTTTATTCTGCTATTGATATCCATTTATGGCGGCTTTAATTTTAATTAAAAAACATACCATGGGGCAGGTTGTTACATGTAACAACTTGCCTCAGACCTTGTATTATCGTTCATCTCATTGACTATCATTTAGAAATTACTACGCTGTACTTAAAAATTAGAATAAATGGAAAGAAATTGAAGCTTTCGTTCCGACGGCCGCATTCTTGCTTTTTTTTCAAACTCAAATTTGAGTTTTTTGAGTTTGAGTTTAAAACGAGCATTCGTAAAGCAAGCAAAATGTAGTAGTAGATTTTAGTTTGACTGAAGTGCCAAGTTAAAAAAGTATAAATAATTTATTACATGTTTGAATTTACTGACGAAGTTTTCTAATTCAGTAATGAAAAAGTGTTTTATATAAGATTTAAGAATGTTCCTGCCAAAGTTATGTGATTATTACTGTTAAAAATTTGGAAAATTACGATATAGACATTATAATTGGTCATAAATGTTATAAGACTGTTCAAAATAGTCTCTTTTATTCATAACGTTTTGAAATATTAAAAAATAAATTATTTATTATTGTTCATTTTGTTTATTTACCTACTGTAACATCGTGCCCGAAGCTGTAACAACTAGCCCCAAGTCAGGGGTAAGTTGTTCCAATCGACTTATTTCATTAATTCTCTATTAATATGGGAAAAATTACGTAAATTTTAATATTTTTCCAATGCTATTCTACTAGCTGAATAGACACACTAATGGTAAAAGCAATCAAATGTATATATTATTTGATAGTTTTTGTGATATTAATAATTATCTAAAAATTGTAACAACGTGCCCCCCGCTCCCCTACCTACTAATCTTCTAAACATAATCCAGAATGCCTAAAAAAACAATTCCATGCTTTAGGTATGTACAATATTCTTGCGAACATTGCTCTATTTCGGGGGTACTTTATTGCCCCGTAAACTGGAGATCATTAACCCGTTCGCAA
>CAJQZM010040623.1:0-45005 GCA_907164665.1 Colias nastes | reverse complement strand
AATAGCTTTACCGCGGCAGTCCCCGAGTGCCACACGTCTTTTTTTTTTCAAAACTATATAATACTACTATATAACAATGAATTTACTAGATAAACATAGTACATAAATATAGCAAATGCTTAATAAAAGTAAAAGGTCACTGACTTCTAGCTAAAACTCAGATTTGTTCTACTTCAGCCTCTATTTAAATTAGGTCCCCCTCCGTATTTGTCGATTTATGTGTACCCTTTCCCTAGCTACTTTGAATAGGTAAAAAATTACTTGTCCCATACAGTAAAATGATGACCTATTTGCAAGGACTTCAGATCGTTTTATCTTTATCATATTTTATGACGAATAATTAAATATTATTTTTATTTATTGTTTTTTAAATATTAATTTATGACCAGTAATATTTAACATTTAGACTGTATAATTGATTAAAATCATATCCTATCTATTAATTTACCAAAATATTGAATACCTACGTTTAACATCAATGAATTACATGAATGGATGTTTGTTACTCTTTCACGCCAAAACGACTGAACGTATTTTGATGGTACTTGGCAGTGCTGTAGCTATCAGCTATCAGACCAACACATAGAATATAGAAATTCTTGCTTTTGCCCGTGGTACAGCTATTACACAGTAAAATTTAAGTGCGTGACTCTATAAACCTGCAATCCATACTATATTCTATATTTACTATATATAATATTATAAATGCGAAAGTAACTCTGTCTGTCTGTCTGTCTGTTACTCAATCACGCCATAACTACTGAACCAATTTGCATGAAATTTGGTATAGAGATATTTTGATACCCGAGAAAGGACATAGGATAGGTTTTATCCCGGAAATCCTACGGGAACGGGTTTTTCTTTGAAAACGCGGGCGAAGCCGCGGGCGGAAACCTAGTAGGCTATATATCATCACGCTAAGACCAACAGGAGCAGAGCAATGCGGGTGAAACCGCGGGGAACAGCTAGTTATAGTATAAATGTAATGTAATTTGTGCCGTTATTACAAAATTAACAATTTTAACTTCAGGTTTGCCTAGGTAAACTGGCTGTGTATACCTAAAATTATTATTTTCAGGCGCAAAGAAAAATTGTTAACGATATTTACATTGAAATACAGATGCATAATATAAGAACTAGCTCTGCCGCGCGGTTTCACCCGCATTGCTCCGCTCCTGTTGGTCTTAGCGTGATGATATACCTATAGCCTTTCTCGATAAATGGGCTATCTAACACCGAAAGAATTTTTCAAATCGGACCAGTAGTTCCTGAGATTAGCGCGTACAAACAAACAAACAAACTCTTCAGCTTTATAATATTAGTATTAATAAGCCAACCATGTCTGCTGCTTGTATTGTTCAATAGAAAGAAATGCATATTTATTACTAAAACCGATTAAACCTAATATTATGTAAGATACTTGTTGTTATTATGTTGTAAATAGTAACAATTATAAGTAGTTATATAGCTATATCTAAGGTAAAACTTTGTTGAATTTTTTATCTAGGTACATTGTAATAGGTACATTATTGTAGATATGTATTTTTTCATCTTTAGTGTTGAAATAAATGTTACCAAATATTTGTATATCTCTAAGATAATATTATCCTCTAAACTTATCTCAAGTTTTACTGGCATGTATAATAAGTATCTTATATTCTCAAATGTTTTACCTGATGATAGTAGGTATTAAAATTTGAAACATACAAAAAATGCGGGGCAATTCATTAATAATTCAGTTTTAAATTAGTTGCAGAAACAACATTGTGTTCTTAATAGCTCGTTAAATACGTGATAACTTACCAAATATTGTTTAAAACAGCAACAAATAAAATAAACTTAATCATTTTAAATAATAACACTTTTACGATAAATAATAAATTTCTCTATAAAATATCACTTTAAATATCACACTTATTTTATAAATTATGTTGAGTGCATTGCTACGGATACTAGTTTAGATTTGTTCAAAATGCAGTGTCGGTATTCTGAAGGCTGGCAAGGAAGCGTGCAATACGCACACCTAACGAACGCGCACTGCACGTTCAAATATTACTTCGGTGTTGTATCGGTGCAACTCATTCCGCAGACACACTGCAGGATTGAGAGCGATCCTTGCTATAATATAATCATTACGTCTCGCTGCCAGCTCAATGGCAGATAACCAAATTGAATCTTAGTTGATACGTAGGTACCTATATACGCGCAGCAAAGGTGCAACGTTAAGCAAGATACGTATAGATATCCTATCATTTTTAAAACATATTTCCACAATATTTCGCTATAATCATTTTGATATAATATGAGGAAAATATTTGACAATCAGATTAACACTAATATGACAAGTTTAAGTTTATGTATCTAAGGAATAAGGATTTAGATACAGAAACTGCATCAGAGCTGGAATGCATACGAAAAATGTTGACAGTTTTTTCAAGGTATAGGTACATAGATACATGTATATGTACGTTGATATCATATTATGATATCATCGTAGATATAAATAAAAAGTCACCAAATTTATGACTGGTCTTTTTTCTATAATTGCTCATGAATTTTAATCGTCGTGAATGTAAAAAATAGACAATAGCAAAAGTAATTAGACTGTAACTCATTTCGTTTACTTATCAAACACAAAAAGGAGAAGATTAAGTTGTCATCACCTGCCCCTATATATGTTTAAATTGCTTATCAAATAATTATTTTAATGCATTTAAATTTATGAACAATTTATTTTTATTTTAGTAGATATTATTGACAACTCTCAGGAGCAGAAATCGTGAATTATATAAATAAACATCGTCTGGGCTATCACGGACTGCCAAAAACATGTTACCTATAAGGAGGAATAATATAATATTTGAATGTAATCGCCTTATAGTATATATAACAGTAGTATTTAAATACTCTAAGGTAATCGCATTGTTTAGTTAGATTCCAATAAAGAGGACATTTTTAAACCACACGTATGAACTTTTTTTTTGCATGATCTTTGGATATGAACAGGTTTTCATAACCTTTTTTTTACCTCAAACAAATATAACATAAAATTGATATGCGAGAAAAGGTCAATCAAAATATTCGACAATATAAAGCTCGCAGTTAAAAAAATGAACAGTGATAGTTTTTCATTTACCTTTCCTACAAATTCAGTCAATTTATCTAAGCACGAGGCACGGCACACGTGCTGATTGTAGGTGCAAGGTTTCGCGGATACATACCTACTTACCTACGTAGTATCCGCACTTATCCGCAGGTCGTTTAAGGACATCGATTAAATAATTAAAATTAATTGGAAGGATCTACGTCAAATATAGCTTTGCCTCTCTGCTTCATAAATATGATGCATTCATGTACCCACACTTTTAAATCAGTTTATATCCTTTATATTGTCAAGTTTACGAAACACGTGACTATGTTATGTGGGTTTCATTAATTCAAAGGTACTTTTTATTCGCGCATCATCTCACCGTTCAATCACCCTCCATTTCAATGGTATTTAAGACAAATAATCTTCCAATCTATTCACATTTTAAGCATGTATTGAGGTCAATCAACAAGGAAATCAAGACAGAAAGTCTGTGACCTTTTTTGTTGAAAAAATAACTTTGAAATCACCCACTTCCATGTAGGTACCTCCTCAACAAAATTTAATTTACATGTCTTCTATCATTCACAGATACAATCGAATATAACAATAATTATAAAGATTATAGAATTATTAATCTACTAAAATTCATTGCAATTCGGGTATACCTACTCTTGGACCTTAGTCAATATCCAAGAAAAATGCAATCATTTCAATAATGTAATTTCCTATTCATTTTTACATTTAATTCACATGCCTGAATTTTCCTTGTGGCTTTTACACATGGGATGAAGTGTTAAAAGTACATACCTAACGGAATAATTATTAATTTTGTAAGAATATCCTCAACTAATTCATAATTTCCAATAAATATGTTATCACTGTCTGACGTATAATGACGCGCTAGCTCTAAAAAGAACTTCATACATATAGGGTGTCCCAACAAGAACGCAAGATTTAAATTTGACATAAAACGCAGATATTAAAAAAAAAATTGTGAAAACTATATTATATCGTAAAGTAGACAAGATGAGGTTTTGTTTGGAACAACACATCAGGGAGATGGCCACCGCGGCTTTGCTGGCACATACGCGATCTTTAATGAAATTTTCAATGACCGTTTTACATAAATGCTGTGGTATTTCATTAATACAGCGTCCAATTTCGTCTTTTAAGGCTTGAGTCATCGTCGGCTTAATCGCATAAACCATCGATTTCAAAAAAACCCCTAAATCGCATGATCTAGGTGGCCAATTATGGTCCCCAAAGCGTGAAGTAACATGACCGAGAAATGACTGATGCAGCAATTGTATTGTTTCTCTGGCTGTATGACATGTGGCGAAGTCTTGTTGAAACCACATCCCCTCCAGCATGCAAGACGCAAATCTTTTGTCAAAATTCGCTGCATAGTGGATTCGGAACCACCAATTTTTGGAGCTCAGTGTTGAATTGAGATGGATGGAGTTTGAGCGATATCATCACATACAGCTGCGATATTTTCGGTTGATCGACCAGGTCGAAGGCGCGTTGTTGTCTTTACATCACGACCAGACCCAGTTTCAGCAAATTTTTCCATTAATCTCTTTTACTGATCGCAATTTCTTTGATCGCAATTTGCGTACTGTAGCCGCAAAACTTTCACTATTTTGGTAAAACAAATTTTACAATGAGAATGCGTTGATCCTTCGTTTAGCGTTCCATTTTCACTAACCTTATACCTTCTACTAAAAAAAAATAACACTTGTTGATATGTCAAACAATGACACTTCGAATGGCGCCAAATTTAAATCTTGCGTTCTTGTTGGGACACCCTATACAATAACACGTCATTTTAAAACACTGAGAACAAGAGCAATTTTAATAACAATTTATCAAATAGTTAACAATTTTAGTTAAACATAGTTTGTTTATTAATCTACTCCTAATTCCGCTAATTCTTCTTATTTTAGATGCAATATATTAATATTATTGCATAATGCAAAAACAGCATCCGAGCAGTTTAGACGAAGGAATGCATTTAATCTATGTATTTTTATTTACGGTAACGGTTACCTTGACATACAATACAGATATTTACATTGAACAAAAAAATAATAGCGTTGTCAACATGATTTATTTGTAACCAACAGATCATAACGAAATAATAAAAAATAAGAAACTCAACTAAACCAAAATCAATGAATCAGAGTACGGTAGGTAATCATCACTACATAAGTAGTATAAAACAAAGTCGCTTTCTCTGTCCCTATGTCCCTATGTCCCTATGTATGCAGTATGCTTAAATCTTTAAAACTACGCAACGGATTTTGATGCGTTTTTTTTTAATAGATAGAGTGATTCAAGAGGAAGGTTTTAGTAGATAATTTATTATGTTTTAGACAAAGCGGGCGAAGCCGCGGGCGGAAAGCTAGTTGTTTTATAATGAAAATCTGTAACAAATATGACGTAAGGAAAAGTCATTGAGCTACTATTATAGGCCGGAAGATACTGACACAAAATTTCGGGTCATTTGTAACAGGATGGCGGTTCTACAGGGGTCTTAGTACGCAATGACAAAAAGAAAAATGATGGTCAGAACGCTGGTACCGGCGGCTTAGTCGCGTGGGCCGTTAGTCGAACTCGTCGCAAATCGTTTACAGGGGTGAAACCGCGTGGCACAGCTAGTATGTCATTTATAGCAACAAAATACTACAAGACTTCAGCCAAGTTCATCTTATTGTATTTCACATGAGACAATCTACAACAAAACAAAATTTTATAGAACGAATACGAGGTGGAAGTTATTAAAAGGAAATAAAGCATTAGCTGTTGATACCAAGCTAGTTTAAATTTAAAATATGCACCTCGACTAATTCATTGTCGTGAGTTCCGCATGTAAATAATTATTATCTATAGAATCATTAAAACTAAGCATAAAATCACAGTCAATCAATCATTATTAATGTTCCTTTAAGATTCTGCATATTATTAAATAGTACTTACCTTTGAAGTACTAGGTACTTAAGGTGATTGCTACGATCTGTTCCCAGCCAATGTCCCGCTAGATGGCGCTGAATTCTACATTTCTAGTTTATTTGAGTTTTTGCGTAATTGGAAAAGATTAAGGTCGTAGGAATAGTCATGGCGGTTACTAAATATTATATTTTATTGAAATATGTCATATCATTGCCTTAAAATCCACCCAATTCGGTAAAAAAATGCATTATAACATCTGTCATTGCATACAGGGTCGTTTACACACACAGACGTATACAAAAATGATAAAGATTTAAGTCTAGATGGCGTGAATGTAAAACAAGTAGGATTGTTATAAAAATAAAAGTTATATTTGTTGGCGTAAACTATTTTGTTGTAATTTTGGGAAATAAATAATGTCAAAATTGATTACAATAAAACGCAGTTTTATTTTATTACATTACACTATTGTTTTTTTTATCAAAACATGTATTTGAAGTAGCATATACCTATGATATAATATTATGCTAAGAATAATTATTCATACAACAACAAATCTAAAACACTATTTACTATGGAAAAAAACCAGGAAGGTGAAAAAGATATTTACGATTTCGACGCACTCGACTTTTAGTAAAATATAGTAGGTAAAAATTAAACAATGGTAATGTAAATTCTAAACAAACTACTACCAAAATACAATTAGAACAAAAATCATTTGACTTGTTTATTTCACCCAGAGGCCAGAGGCGGCTCGTGACAAAATTGTATAGGTGTTCACTTGAAATAAAACAACGAAAATACAATAGCGTTCGGGATGATTTATTACAAAAAAATGAGCACCACATTTTATAAATGTCTATAACACTAAAAATTACAAAGTACAGGCTATTTCAAAACGAATTCAATGACTAGGTATCAATAATTAGTAAATCACCGAATTTGCATTCGCGAGCGTAGGTATCCATAGTGTTTGTCACTGACGGTCACTGACCTCTATAACTTATAGTTATAGAGGTCAGTGGTGTTTGTTGTGTAAACATGTATGTATTTGAGTAGTTAGTAGCATATTATATTCTGAATTTCTGATCCATGCCTATTCACTCAAAACTAATAACACTAATGATTTGTAACAGTAAATTATTTCAATAGGTAGGTATTTGAACATTTCCCAACAAGACGTAAGAATAATTATTCGTAGGTATACAAGATACAATAACAAATCTAATACACTATTTATTATTTTATTATTTACTAGCGGTCCGCCCCGGCTTCGCCCGTGGTACATGTTTACGTTTTCTCTCCATAAGAAGTAATAGCTAGAGAGCTAGCGCAAAGCTACCTGTATGTATTTGACCAGACCTGGATTTTTGTGTGTTGATTCCCCTATACCTACTATACATGAGATGAGGAGTCACTAAGCCCAGAGTGGTGGACGGGGCGCGCGCTTAGGTAAGACAGGTGGAAATTTTTGGCGAACTTTGAAACCATTTGACCACGTCTGCCATTTTGATATTTGAAAATAGATTATTATTACTATCGGAAAATAACAATGGCAGACCATTATCACGCGGATAACATTCTGGCAGACACTTATGAAAGTGCTGAAAAAAATACAATTTTGAAAGTATTTGACCAGATCTGCCATTCATATATTTTATTTATTAGGGTCTTAAAAACTTATTTTCGAAACGGCAGACATTTTCATTGCGTACAGACTTCAGCAGTCAACAAGACTTAGCTTCTACATGGTCAGATGTATATATGTATTACGTTCCCTGACCTTACATCAATGATTTACTTTATTAATGTTTTTATGGTCATTTACATTTAATTTTGAAAACTATGGAATAAAATTTATAAATTTGATGATACAAAACTAAATATACATTTGTAAAGAATCTCAAATATAAAGTTGTGTTGCAAATAACAAATCATCATTTAAATATTTAGTTTATTTCTTTATCAATTACAAAACAACATAAAAAAACACGCATGCATTTATTGAAATGTTCATTCATCATCACTATCGTATGGCGTTGTGTGACTCGTCTTCATAATCCATTGAATCGGATTCTGTAAAAGTAAAACGTAAATTATATAATAAAAGAAATGAGTAAAGTCAAAAATAATTATTAAAGAGTTAATCATTATAAACTTACCTAGTAAGGCAATGCCTTTGATGTCGCACGATGCCGCCGCGCCGCCAGTGTAGGTACTTCTGCTGCTACATGAAAATATGCTAGGGTTGCAACAAATGGGAAATAAAACAATTGTGATTATTACTATTATGATGTAATCATTTATTCATATGTACATTCAAAACAATTGCGATTATTAAATCTGATGTAATTATTTTTTCATAAATATATAATTATTATTAATTACATAATATATTGCACTGTGAAATATTTACGTATCACTTTATTTTTGATGTTCTTAATTGTCTTTTATAAAATTTAAGTGACGCATTCGCATTGGGATCAACAATCCGATAAGAAAAGAATGGAGACAACATATACATAGCTTTGATTTCAATTCTACAGATACAAAATATACAATCTATCTAAAATGATACAACGGATGTTTCCTGCGTTTTCTCGTCAAAATACCGAAACAACGTAATTATTGTATAGTAGTTGGGCGTGAAAGTAAAAAAACAAATGAAAAGTGTTTTCCATATGATTATTTATTAAATTTACGCGAAGAATAATTTCAACGATACAATTTAGTAACCGAGAATTCAGAGGATTAAAGAAAATACCTGCCTGATCATTTTATCAAACTCTAAAAGAATTATGGTTATTTCGCATCACTCGGTTTATTAGTTTGGTAATAATTATTAAAGGTAGTTACAACCCTAGCCATTGAGTCGAACGGTAGGCAACACAATATCGACTTTGTGCGGGTACATATGGTACATTTCTTCTTGCTGTGAAGCGTAATTATTATTATTAAGATTTTTTAGGCTATTTTGAATCAGCTGTTCTAATTTAATTCTAGAAATTTATTAAAACGTGATTTTTTTAAAAGTATATTATGAGTTTATAAATACCTCAACCAATAGTTATTGTGTCCTATCCTCATTTCTTTATATCTTGGTAGTTAACTAAAGTGTTAAATTTACATAACCTCAACAACAACATTTACACTGCCACTGCACTAAAACTAATATGGAATCCATCACACAGTCTATTGATCAGATGTTTGAAGTGTTTAACCACAGAATGGATGAGTTCCAAAAGGATCTCCAGACAATTTCAACAGCCCCAATGGGTAGCCCGTCTTCTAAATTAGCGTCTGACTTTACAGTCTTTCGCACATTTGTCTTGACATCACTACAGTGTCTACAGTCTGAGGTTATCCTCCTGAGTAACAAAACAAAAGTACCTACGACGGACGACCACGCTTCGAGTTGCCAAACACACAGCCAAACAACAATAATGAGTAATAAATTGTTTACAAAAAAAACAAGTTTTCCATTTTTCTGTATGAGTAGACAGAACTTCAAAACGCCACCTGCTACGGTTTATATTATGAACGATGGTTATAAAAATAAAAGTTATATTTGTTGGTGTAAACTATTTTATTGATCAATAATTTTGGAATTTAAAACTGTCAACATTGATTACAATAAAACGCAGTTTTATTTTATTACACTATTGTTTTTTTATCAAAACATGTATTTGAAGTACCATATAATATTATGCTGATCCAAGCATTTTCACTCAAAACTAATATCACTAATGATTTGTAAAAGTAAATTATTTCAATATACATTTCATAACCAACAAGTAAGAATAATTATTATTATTCCTACCTACAACAACAAACCTAAAACACTATTTACTATGGGAAAATAACCAGGAAGGTGAAAAACATTATATTACCTATTATTTACGATTTCGACGCACTCGACTTTTAGTAAAATATAGTAGGTAAACATAATATTATGGTTTTGATTTTTGCTACTAGTATAAGAAAACTGCGTGTTCAAACTACTTGTTTGTCTGTCTGAAAATTCGGAAGTACTTTGGTAGTTTACCGATTTATAATAATATTGTATATATCGTTGTTTAAAAAATATTCAAACACAATAAAATATGATATACTGATTTATCACTGGTTTCAGTGATGAACTGATGAGTCAATGTTAGCCACTATACTTTCGTCATACGTGTGTATGATTGATGTGATTTGCAACGTGGTGATATTTCAGAAAAATCACGGGTCAAATTGTCCCACCGAAAATATAACTGCGTTATAAGAATAACTATACCTACGATAAATTATACATAATACAATATAGTCTCAAATGCATACTAGTGAAATATTTTATTTGAATCAATAAAATAAAAAAAAAATAAAAAATAATAATAATACAAAAATAAATTCACAACACAAGAAAATCCGCGCGCAAATCATAGCGCGTGACAATACGAGCCGACGACGAAGGAGCCTTAACAAAAGTACCTACAATCATAGGCGGCTCGTGACAAAATTGTATGGCCGTGTTCACTTGAAATAAAACAACGAAAATAGGTACCTACAATAGCGTTAGCAGTACAAAAAAAATGAGCACCACATTATAAATGTCTATTTATACACTAAAAATTATAGAGTATTTCAAAACGAATTCAATTATTATTTAGCAATAATTAGAAAATCCCCGAATTTGCATTCGTGATCGTATTCATAGTGTTTGTCTACACTAATATTATAAAGAGGAAAACTTTGTTTGTTTGTTTGATTGTAATGAATAGGCTCATAAACTACTGGACATTTTACCAATGTTTGCAAGTTTGTGATTACTTTGATAGTTTACCGATTTATAATAATTGTATACTTATATCATTGTTTAAAAATATTCAAACACAATATGATATAGGTACTGATTTATCACTGGTTTCAGTGATGAACTGATGAGTCAATGTTAGCCACAATACTAATCACTTTCGTCATACATGTGTATGAACTATGATTGATGTGATTTGCAATGTGGTGAAATTTCATAAAAATCACGGGCCAATTTTTTGTTTTGAATCCCACCGAAAATACATATATTACTAATTGCGTTATTAGAATAATTAATTACTATACCCACGATCAATTATTACAATTTACAATATAGTCTCAAATGCATACTAGAGAAATATTGCAATTTGAATCAATTAAAATGCATAGCATACAAAAATAAATTCACAACACAAGAAATTCCGCGCGCAAATCATAGCGCGTGTCAATGAAATCAAGAATGTAATTTTATATCAAGCCGACGCGACGCGACGACGACGCCGAACTAAAGTAGTACCTACAGTACCATTTACCTTCAGTGTACAATACAGTTTACAGACCTACGACCGACGGACGAACAATAATGAGTAATAAATTGTTTACAAAAAAAAACATAGTTTCTAAGGTCATTAGTTTTATTTTATTTATTGTTATTTTCTTTGAACGATTGGAAATGAAATTACTCAATTTTTACACAGAACTTTGATTTATTAGAATTATGCTCATTATGTATAAGATAACGAACGCGAATGCACGACATCTAGCGTCAATGTCTAAACATCGCCTTTCGTTTAGACATTGACGCGCTAGATCTGTAATAAGTATATAGTCTATGCGCTAGATGTCGTGCTTTATGTCGTGTTTCGCTTGGCAAAAGTCACGCACACTACTGTAGAAGTGTCAAATTTTTCCGGTATTTTACTGTTGTTTTTCTAAGTAAATATTGTAAATTATTGATTAAAAAGGTCGAACGCGCACACATTTCATTATAGAGAAGTGATAAAATGATTAGTTTTAAAGAAATAGTGTCTGTGTTAAGTGTTTAGAGGTAATCAAAAATGTATGGAGGGACGGTCGGTACATCCACCTTAAATAATGTAAACGTATTTTGCGTGATTTAAAAAATAACCAGTAAAATTATTTTATTAAATTATTAACACTTGTATTTTCCAAAGAAAATAATTTCCGTGAATGTTCGTTTTATTCTAAGGTGACAAGTACGCATATCCCATCGCAAAATTATTTTATGTGACTTATTACCTTAGTAAATATAAGACATGAGTCTCGTCATTATCTTTTTGTGTACTTACCATAAAATATAATAAGTGAATATTTATGTCTTCATAAACGCGTTCAAATATTCTCAACTACAAAAAAATAATGGGACCACGAATGCATCCGGTGATTTCAATTAAATAAAGAATTGCGAAGCACAGATACAGTCGAATTGAGTATCTGCTCCTTCTTTAATTCGGCTGATAAAGTATACTTATTCAAACTTAGATTAACCTCGTACCTATGTCAACGCTTAGTTAACCCTTTAGGCTAAAACGACATTAACCTTAAGAAAAATAGGAAGTAATGCTAACCGAGGGTCAATTATCAATTTCTTCATAAGTCATTTGTTACCTACTTAAAACATGTTCTCTTATACCTACCTCGCCAATAATACATTCTATCATAGTACCTAACTACCTAGACACATACGTACAGTATCAATGGAGCCGATTTATGAGAATTTTATATCTGGAATTTTATATCTGGAGTAGGATATCTTGTAAAAACAATGTGCACGGTTCAGTAAAGATCGAACAGCCCAGATAGTATTCGAAATTGGGAAAAAGACGTGATAGAAAACCCTGATTGTTGTAAGCTGAACCTTCTCATGCTCGCTGGTCAACATACAGACTACTCAAGTTAAGAGCGTTAGTACCTAGAAGGAATATCGAGTATCATCCAGAGTTTTTTTTAATATAAATCTAAAAAGTATTTAATGGAAACGGTCACTTAGAGTGTCGGCATCTTCCAAAATCCATTCGCAAGTTTTTACCTCAGGCGCACATAATATAAAAAAATAGTTAAAATGACACACATACATGCATACTGTATAATACCACAGACTAATAATAATATACTACGACAATAATACTAAAGGCTCCCTAACAATTCTTCGGAACTCACAGATAGGTATTACCTACCTTATGACCTCCAACATTGTCTTAGCTTCCGCCCTTCACTTTTACACACCAATGTTTTAAACTGAATTTTTTAAAACGTAGTTATGATTAATTAATATATCGAGAGATTAAGCCTATTGAGAATAAAAAAAATTGTCTACTTACATATCTAATTGTAACACTTACGTGTAAACCTCATTACTCCTATAAAAACATAGTTCTGCCTTGACGCTTTAAATTTGTATTTATTATTTTACATTTAGGTTGCAATTAAAAATTCTATTACACTTTATTTGTCCATTGCAATGTTTCATTTTTTAAGTCTTCGCGTGCATTACTTAGCCTTACTTAACTTCAAGTTTGTGTGATCACCAGACACCACCCTAATCCCATAGCCATCAAGTAATCAATCAATTGACAATTATTTTATTGATACGGTGCGGTGGTGACTATATAAATAATATTCATTTATTTGAAGCAAAAAAATGTTATTGTTTTGTAAGTAACAGAAAAATATTGTAATGTTATTTCATTTTCATGAGTAAAACACTAGATTCGCGACTTTCGATTTAATTAAGTCGCATTAACCAAATCAATGACAATATAAATAACTAAGATAAATAACTTTAAAAAACTACAATTTCTTCAATATTTTTAGAATATCTTTTTCAATTGTAAAGTTTATTTACCAGTAAAATTTTGTCTAGAGCACCATCGCTGTCCATATCTTTTCTTTTTTTTCTATTTTACTAATGATTTTCTTCGTTTGAATGAACCATTCAGCCTTACATTCAGCACCACAGATAACTATATATTAGTCAGAGACAGATAGGACAGTACTACGGGTGACGTTTAGTTCTAAAAATATGCGCCAAGCGCTAGTGTCGTAACGTCACCTACTAGTGATGACCCACAGCGAGCTATAAAAGCCACGATGACGCATAGAATATCGATAGCATAGTGATGTACCACGGAAATTTTTTGTAGGGATAATTCTATAAATTGCAAGGTTCAAAGTATCTTTCGTTACGTTCAATGGATACGAATATAACGAAAGAAATATGAAAATAAAACAAAATTTAAGATTTTAGTTTTTTATTTAGTTTTCCTCAGCCCATGGGCTTTATATTTGTCAAAGGCAATTTGTTGAGGTGCACACATCTGTTTAACAAGTTTTTCTTGTACACCTCCTTTTAAAATTTTATTTATTATGTTGCACCAATTATGCACATGCACTGTTTTGTGATGTGTACACCCCAACCAATTTATATCAAATTATTTTAATATTTGTATTTTTAAATGTTTTTTTAAACATCTTTTGTATGCATACTTATTCAAATAATCATGTATAAGGCCCGAGATATCCCTATATATCATTAAAAATTTCTTTGATGGATAGGTTAAATTGTGATGTTTCAAAAGGGTGTATTCTCTTTGTTCGATCCATTTGTGAAATAAATCTCTGTTTTTTTGGGTATAAGTCTCAGAGCATCTCCTACACTAAAATTTTTGTGTCACTCTCCTGCACATATACCCCGCTGTATATGCAGAAGAGTGCACGCGCAATCTTTCATTGACTGGGTTTAGAGATTGGTTGCAATTGCTGCTGCTAATGTTATTTGTTATTGATATTATGGGTCTAGTACACATGGCATTTTCTTTATCCTCATCAAATGTTGATGAGGAACTATCATCAACATTGGATGAGGGTATGAGTTTTAAAAAATCAACTACTGTGTCTCCTACATCATCCTCACAGTTTGCGTATATCGAATGTGGACCCATAACATTGGACATCAGTAAGGATTTAAACGCATTCATAAATGTATTTGCAGCAGGATTGACATTCCTATAATTGATGGCTCTGATCCTACCAAAAAAGTTCTCTAGAGGATCCTGATTTACATTTCTAGGATAAAAATATTATATTTCATATTTTTCGAACAACAGTTTAGACAACCTTTCAAAACTCTCTACAGTTGTAACCCATCTGTTAAGAGAAGGAACTCGAACCTTATAGATTTTATTATTTTTGCGAGCTTTCTTGCTATTTGTATCAATAAATTTAATATTTTTCAATATTTGTTTGGCTTCTGTCCAAAAACTGAAAATTTGATGTGTTTTCGGCTTTATAGGTCCACGCAGTTTGCCCCGGACAGTGCTTCCTCGAGAACCGTTCACGCTATCAAATAGCTTGTCAATGAACTCCACAGCTTCGCCTGTTGTGGCCATTGTCTCACTGACATTTTGACCTGAGGCTGTAGTTTCTGAAATATTACATAATTAAATAAGTATCACATGATAAGTATCACTACATAGGTAGTAAACAAAGTTGCTTCCCGTTGTCTGTCCCTGTGTGCTTAGAACCTTAGACCATTAAAACTACGCAACAGATTTTGATGCGGTTTTTGTTAATAGATAGGTACAAGTGATTCAAGAGGCAGGTATATATGTAGAATAAACGCAGGCAAAAACTAGTAACACATAAAAAATATAAACAAAAATAACAACTACTGTTTCTATTCTATAAGACTCTTAAGAAAGCATACATTAGTTTGAATTGAATGTCTTATTGACTCATAAAGACTAAATTGTAAAATATGATTAAGAACCTTATTCTTTAATAAGTATTTACATAGTGTGAATTCATGGTGTTTATTAAGTTGGAGACCGTAAATAAATAAATAAAAGTAAAGCGAGTGAGTGATTAAGAGGATAATTTTAGTATTTTTAGATACTTAATGCATATTGATAACCGAGTAAATACTTACTGAACAATGCAGTGTATTTAAGCATTCCACTGGTTGTTGCACTCAGAGTTTGGGCAGCTACACTAACTTTCATCTTCTTCATTTTTGCTGCATAAACATGGTGCTCTGTCAGCTTTTTATGCATTCTAGTGTGACCTAGTTGGCAATCAGCATCAAATACTGTTTGTATATCCTTCCATGTGGCAACTTGGCCTTTGAAGAGCATGTCTTTCGTGAGCAGGTTGTTCCTTAGGCCCTTAAGTAGGTGTGGGGGATCAAACACTACACTTAACTAGTGTCCTGACACCTCAATAGTTCCATCTGCAAACAAAAAAGTATATTGAGTTCAACAAGTTAATTTGATGCAAGTATTACAGGTCAGATTACAGATGAAAATAAGCACACAGGTGACATATGACATGTACTAACATACAGATGGATATTAAGATATAATGTTGATGGGTACTTTTTATCCCAGGTGTTTTCCAACTTCTAAGCAGACAATGTGCATGCAAGGGCTATTCATTCATAAAGAGATTTTATCTACTCACCATTGCATTCATCATTTAAAATCCTTTTGCGTGCAGTCTCCAATTTCAACATATTTATGGCTGTTCTAAAAGTCGAGCCCTGGTCACATACAAGGTATCAGTCCTGACTCTGACACTTTAGTGACCACTTCCTTTAAAATTCTAACTACTGTAGCACCTGCAGTTGTTCCCTCACAAAAGAAGAATAATGTAGGTTGTCTCCAGTTTGAGCACACTCCTTTTAGCATGAATACCAAGGCATGATCGCAAAATCTTAGTACTCTTCCATACCCAAAGTCTTTAAATCCTCTTATCTCATCTTGGGACTCAACATAAGTGAGATGAGGTGTAAAAGCAACCTCATCAAACAAAATAGAACACAGTTTCTTCTTTGTGTCCCATTTCTGTGTTTTGTGCTTTATTACTCGAAAAATATTGTCATTTAGCCCCAAATTGAAAATGATATTTTCAGCCAAACGATTTAAAGTTCGTTTACTGGGCAAATTAAATATTTTTTGGAGCAACCGATATCCTTTCGGGCTTTCCTTCATTAAGGTCAACGCCAAATTCTTTTCAGTTTTCACTGGTTGTGTATAATATTATATCTCATTGCCTTCTTCTTTCTGTTAGGTACTGTGCATGTACTGTGGTTAAGTAACTGTTTGCCATTTTGAAATTTGACACATTTGAGTTTGACAAATAGCGATACAAAATGGCTGCCAACAAGGCTCGCGAAACTAGCGCTTAGCGAATTTTTTTGGAACTAAGCTGTCGCAGGCCTTTTTTCACTTCGGAATTGGGTAGTGAAAGATTATTTTTTTAATTTTTACGATGCGCGCGCACACCGACACCTAAATTTAACAGCATGAAGTTAGTTCTAGGTGGTATGAAAATTGATAACTATGTTCAAGTTGTATATTCTAGTATTTTTTTATAAATTCAAATTCAATTCAAATATAATATTTGTTTGCTCGTATATGGTCATTAAGGGTGTTATTCAATATTTTTTTCTCGCATATACTGCTATTTTAAATGGCGTGCAAATTTCTTTTTTACAAATTAAAACATTCAATTAATAACAATTACAAAAATTACACATAAAATTACAAATTTAAATTAAATACCAATTGAAGAAGTTGTTAGGCTTGTAAGGAGGGCCCGAGGGCCCACAGCAAAATAACTTCCTAATATTATAACAAACTAGCAAACCGGGCGAACTCCGTTTCGCCACCAGAGACACCTTTTCTTTGCTATAAACCTCACGGAGCCCGAGACCTTTCCAACGAATGCAAAACTGTGGAAATCGGTTCGTGCATTCTGGAGTTATAGCGTCAGGAAGGAAAACCCGACTTATTTTTATATAGTAGATGTATTTTGAATAGATAATTTGTTGTACTTAAACAGCATTTAATAATAATTTCATGATCTTTTATTTTATCATAGAAAGTCGGTCAATTCCCACGAACCCGAGTTAAAATGCAAAAAAATCAAAATGTCAACTGTATTGACATTTCAATGACAGCTATCTCTGTAAAAAGAACAACTTTGGATTTCTTGTTTGGATCTTTATCTCGAAGAAAATAAAGATGTATTTCCAATGTCAGAATCAGAAACGAGCAGATGCAGTTGTTTATATGTCAAAACTATGTCAATTTGACAAAATCGTCACAAAAGTTGAAATCGTTTCGGTGTTTTCAATCAATCCATAGAATCGAATGAAGATTAACAAAAGAGGACAATTCGTTAAATAGAATATAATTTAGCTAAAGCCGAAGAAGTTCAGACAACAAATCAGATAACGTAACTGTAAAGTGCTATGTGATGTGTGCTAAACATAATTTTTAATCGATTTTTCCTGTGATGTGATATTTTATTTCATTGTGCAAGATGAATCTATATATTGCTTTCGTAAATATCTTTTTATACATAATAGTGTCATGTGACGCATCAGGAACAGATATAGCCTTAGATGCTAAAGCTACTTTGCTTCATAGGATAGATAGTTTGAATCTACTTATTTATACATGTCTTCTTACCCTTACTGTACTGACTATCTGGGTATTTAAACATCGTCGTGTGAGCTGGCTCCACGAAACCGGCTTGGCTGTTATATATGGTAAGCTAAGACAACAGTGGTTCTTAATAATACTCCTAAAGTTGACCTTGATATTAATGGTACCTCAAACAAGTATAATATATTGTAATTGACAATAGACATTTACCTATATTAGATAGATTAGATTAAAAATATCTACATGCAGTATCAATTAAATGTTTATTGTACTCAATACAATAAATAAAATTCATTTGGTGCAAAGTTTTAACAACAATAAATATTTTCAGGTCTCATAGTAGGTGCCATAATCCGCTATGGAAGCAGTACAAATGAAATCACATACATTGATGCTCACCCAGACCCGGACTCCAAATACAACCTGTCTGTCCCACCAGACATGGTGCGATTTCACTTTCCAGATAAAATAATACCTGGAGGTCAGTATATCATTTTAAACACTACAAGCAAAAAGCTATGAAGGTTACCTAAACTAATAGTGTAAAGAGTTAGATTTTTTGTTTGTTTTGATGAACTGATTTTAAAAATTCTTTTACCTTTAATTAATGCAATACTATACTGAGTTGGATATTAATTTGGATCAACCCAGGTGAGGTTGGATCAACCCAACCCAACCCAGGATCTGAGGAAACTGATAATTCATTATAATATTATTTGCTTTACCATTCAATATAATATCTAAACTCTTACTTACTAATATATTTGTATTGCAGATGCTTCTATACCAAATAAAACATATGCTTACAGCTTTAGAGGAGAAATTGTGAATGTGGAACAAAATGAAATAGATCTCAAAGCAACATTTGATCCTGAAATATTTTTCAATATAATTCTACCGCCTATTATTTTTCATGCAGGGTATTGCTTAAAGCGGGTAAGTCCCAAATGAGTTTTTAATAGCCACATTGTAATTCATCATAATCAAATAAGATAACATATGCACAATAAATGTAGATTTTATCACAAGCACAAACATTAGTTTTCATCATATTTAAAGATATCTGCCCCTAACCAGATGGAGTTTATATTTTTATAATGATGGCTATACAGAAACAAACACATACAAGAAGTTCTATTTTGTTAGGATGATGACACTTAAATAACTCTAATAAAATATATGGAAATACAGAATAGCTGTTATTCTACCTGTGAAATATCCATAAAAATATTATGGATGGAACTAAAACTATCAAATTTGTGTTACAGTACTAAGAAATGGAAATTCGAACATTTATATTAATTAACATTCATATTAATAAACAATTGTTATAGGAAAATTTTGTGATTGATAAGGAAAAGTATTCATAGCACCAATAGCTAAAATAACATTTGTAATATGTATGTTTCTTATAAAATTTTCGTTTACACTTAAATTCTTATTATTGTTATACTTCTAGACGTTGCCACATTGTTGAAAACACTACTTCATATATGAATACAAGCTATTTATTTGTGAATACAAATGACTTTATTTGAATGTTAAATAGGACATAATACTGTAAACACTTGAACATACTGAATTTCAAGTTATTTTTAAGAATCTTTTTTCATACAAACTTTAAGACTGCTTTTTAGTCCTCTAAAGTCTAAAAGATGAAATACATAAAAATTAAAATGGATTCTACTTTTATTAGTTTTCAGATCAAATAATTCTACTTTTCATAGGTTTTAAAAAAAATTTTTAATTATTTTCTTCCAGAAATACTTCTTTCGTAATTTAGGTGCTATATTGACATTTGCTATGGTCGGAACAGCGCTCTCTGCTCTCGTTATTGGATCGCTAATGTATGGTTTCGTACAACTGATGCCTGCGTCACTAGCTTCGAGTTTTACTTTCCTGGACACCTTGTACTTTGGTGCTCTAATTTCGCCTACCGATCCACTGACTGTACTAGCTATTTTTTCGCAATTGAAGGTATGTTATTGTTGTCTGAACTATAAAATTACAAATGAATTAATATTTTAAATAGAAATTCTTGGACATTTCTTATATATTGTAATTGTATTAATTTGAATTAAATAAATAAACTACAAAGAACTAGAGCGATTATGAAAATTCAAGAAAAGATTATAAATTTACTTTGTTTCTGCCAACCCAAGGGCGCGCAGCTAGTTTTTATATAAACACAATATTTAAATAAGATTACTTTTAAAGAACAGCACATGACATTTATTTACTCTTTGTATATTATTTTAGGTTGATGTCAATCTCTATGCAATGATATTTGGTGAGAGTGTTCTCAATGATGCAGTGGCTTTAGTACTCAGCGGGTAATCTTTGTATAAATTTATTCAGTAATTAAAGATAAATTGCATGCATGCACATTAAATGAACTGGACTCATAATCATTAAAAATCATCAAAATGTGTCCGAGTGGCGTTATATAAAACTTTCATTGCAATTATTCCCTTATTTTTTGGCAATAATGTTAAAAGTCCACTGTTATAAAAGTCTGCCTATTACACACGTCGGCAGAGTTTTGCTACGGGCAATTTTTGAATGTTATTGTGAGCCTAGTTGTTAATTATATGACACTGCTTGCGTGTCTATTTTTAAGATTAAGATTCAATACCTAGTCATTTCACATCTTCAAAACATAATTGAAGTATTAAAATACTATTAAAATTGATTAGACTGTACAGATTGAGTTTAAATTATTCAAATAACAATAACCTTTATAAGTCTTTGTAATTAATACAGTTATGACATGATATTTTTATAGTATTCTGTTTGTATATCTTCTGCAAGACTTAATGTTCGAAGCTATTTAATTAATGAATTGTGCTATCAAACAATTATAAAAGATATCAATATACATAAGTTTCTGAAGAAAACGCAACTAACGATCAATAAAATAACGCAGAATTTTATACATTTTCTTAAAATATAATATTCCAGAGCCATACAAAATTATGAGAAGAGATACTCAACGGATGGTGAATTTGAAATAACAGCATTTCTAGCGGCCATTGGCGACTTCATCGGAATTTTCAGTCTTTCACTAATCGTTGGTGCTCTGATGGGATGTTTGACTGCATTTATATCCTTTTTAAATACATTTTTATGAATTTGCCTCACTTGTAATATATTACGAGTGTAATACAGCCAATTTTCAGTTAATTATTAAAATTTATTTGAAAATAAACTAAAAATACTAATTTAAAAAAAATCTAATTTTTCAAAAAATTTCCTTGAAATTAAATATGTTCTTTGTGTACATTTTTACGTTATACCTTTTTCAAACAGAAATAGTATGTGTTTGTTAATTATTTCCTCAACTCCGCAACACATGACAAAGTTCACTCACGTGCGTGATTGGCCGCTGCTCGAATCTGCTCTCTTCGTGCTTATGTCATATGCTGCTTTTCTTATTGCGGAAGTTTGCGAGCTTACAGGTAAATTTTTGTTTATTTCTTTTATATTTTGAATCCAATGGATACCGATTTTTGTGTTATTCTTAAAAAAAACATTCAATGAAGGAAACTAATAAAACTTTTTTTTTTCGTTGTGATATTTCTAACTATTTAATTATTTTTATCCGATTATAAATCAGCCCAACCGGTTTTGTAATCGAGTTAATAAGCCCGGTTTTGTAAAAAAATGTAGAATTTTTTTTTCTTTTTACGGCAAGATACAAGATACAAGACGGCGCAATTAGTTAACAATTATTTATGATTTTACATTAACAAATCACATCTTTATTACAGGTGTCGTAGCTGTACTATTCTGTGGTATATGCCAAGCGCATTACACATACAACAACCTATCTGCAGACTCAAGGAATAGGACGAAGCAGTTGTTCGAATTGCTCAATTTCCTCGCCGAGAATTTCATATTCACTTACATCGGCGTGTCTATGTTCACATTCCCGAAACATCACTTCGATCCATGGTTCATTATTGCTGGATTTGTATCCTTTTTAAAATAAACAAACGATTCTTCACATATTGATACGATACTTTGCAGCTTTCACAGCTTCATGATATGTTCTGTTCAGTTTAACTGACAAATAGTGTATGAAAATTTACTGCAAAATTAATCAAATAATCTGTCAGGGACAATATGAGGAAGCCTTAAAACATATTAAAAAAAATATATATATATTTGAAATATCCATTTCACTATTATAAATACTCGCCAATTTTTAGCTTTTTACTGAAAATATTTTAATGAAATATAATATAATCCTTAACATAAACTACAGTTAACCTCAACTCTTGGTCGGGCTGTGAATATCTACCCTCTGTCATTCTTGCTGAATCTCGGACGAAAACCACCTATACCCATGAATTTCCAACACATGCTCTTCTTCTCTGGTAAGTTAATATTTATTTGTACTTTTTATTACTTAGTAGGTTTTATAATCATAAAGTTGAAAATATAAAAAAAAATTCCGCTGTCTATCTGATCCGGATGTTACTTTTATACCTATTGACGTGAATAATATTTACTATCACACAAAAAATATTATAAAGTTAATAGATTATAATAAAACAAAAACAACACGTGTTTTGTCATAAATACATAAATGTAATATGCTTATATGTGGAGGTGTGTCGGACTTACCTGCTTGCACTTTAAACAAAAGGAAATCGTCTTGCTAATAATTATATCTTTTGTTTATAAGATAAAAATTGCATTACATATAAGCTATGATAATTATTGATAAATCCAATAAATAATAAAGAAATAAATCAAATATATATGGCGTCTTGTACATACGTAATGATAACAACCAAGAAGCTTATATCTAATACACTGGAGATTGCACTATGACCATTAACTTGTAACAAGAAAATATGACCTAGAATGACGTCAGTCATGTTTTTTGTCTCTTTCTGTCGAGTGACCACGCTGGTTTGTAAATTCAGGATTTTTCAAAATAGAAAAAACTAAAAATCATGGTCTATAAATAATAACGACATAGGTATATTTTTAACAGTATTTATATTATAATATTATGGTCATACTTTATAGGTACATACAATTTTAATTGGTATAGAATGATAGTTTTAAATAACTTTTGGCTACAAAGCTTGGATATGAACCGATATATAGCATTAACATCCTTTGTAAATAGAGGAAAGTTGTGTTTTGCATCAGATGCTGTTTACCAAATTGTAAGCTACTCAGATCTTCTTTTTAAACGCGTTGCTTCGACGGGTCAATTTCAAGCCAAAATCATCAAAGAAAAACTGTTTATAGCAGCCTTGCACAAATTTCAGCTAACTTTACAAAGTTTATTTTTCAAAAGGTATTTTTTTCTGGGTCGTAATCCTCAGTAACCTTGATGGGCACATATATTTCTTTTTATTTTACTTTTTGGAAAGCTGAAATACGTAAAACAAAAAAATATAAGGTAAGTTAAAAAAGTATAAATTTCAATGTAAAAACGAACAATCTTATAACTACATGTGAGTGCAATACCGATGTCGTGTGTTGTTTCATTACTAGTAACAATCTTTAAAATGGTGTTCTAAATTTTCATCATAATATTGTTATTACAATTTAATCTCTTCGCTATCCATAAAAACTCGTCATCATGGTTACCTTACTTGTTAAATTTGTTTATTGAAAACTTGTTGAAAAATGATAAAGTATTAGGGAAATAACAAATTTAACATGACTGCTTACTAAAATGATGCTAAATTAGACAATTTTTGCCATTGAAATGATTCTAAACAGGTAAATGCAGGAGTATTGAGGAATATTGTAAATAACGTAAATATACACTTGCCTGTGAAATTCTATGCCAGAATTTGGTGTCCAAACACTTCTGCAATTTTGCACAATACAATGCATTCTTTATATTCGGAAAATATTCATTAAATAAGCAACAATATTAACTTAAATATTCGAAGCGACGCAATTTTTTTGACACACATGCCATATTGACAAAGTGAGAGTTGCTACAATTTTATTATGGTGACTACCCATAATCAGGGAGTATCGCTTTTAATAATTGGTTCAGATACTTATTTTATTTAGCATAAATAATAATTGTCTCATCCAACAATGCTTCTGAATGACGTTGTTGGCAATTTATCAACAAACTCATGTACAAAAACTAACCTTTTGCACAGAATATTACAGCATACATAGTAGCCTTGGGAAAACTTCGTATTAACAGTGGCAATACCAAGTTAGGTGTGAAAGTGATAAAAAACATGAACTGGGCAATATTTTCTTGTTACACGTCAATGTTCATACCGAAATCTCCAGTGTATTAGATATAAGCTTCTTGATAACAACTAATAATCTTGTTATCTTTGGTATTTTTATATTTACAACAACTTTATATATAATTATGATGTCTTTGTCAGCATTACAACTGAAAATAACTAGTCATAAACTAATAAAAAATAATCGTTTCTACATTACACATTGTAATTTTAATTAGTCATTAAAATTTTCATATTTTGTACAATGATAACGCTTACGCCTTAGTATGTCATTGTGACGTCATTCATAATGAGTGAATTTTCCATTGTAGGAATTTTTAGTCCCTTAAATTGCAAAGTGACTGTATGAACTTTTTCGAGTGTTCGAATAGCTTTCTTGTTTTAGGTTATATTTCAAGTCCATATTTATATATTATTATGATACTTAAAAATCTAATTTCCTCTATGGATTTAGAGAAAACTATAATTAACCTTTGCACATCACAAATGATTAAAATGACGCCCACTGGACATCGAATAAAATCAATTGCGCTTAATGGACAGCCAATTAGTTACAGCTATAATTGTCACAAATAGGCAAAGATATTAAACTAACATTAATATAATTTTACTTCTATTAATAAAATATGAGCTATTGATGGTTTGAATGTACTACTTTCTGTTACAAACTTAGTAATCATATTAGATTCAATAAAGTATTCATAGTCTATACGAAGAATTTGTTTTATTGATTGAGTTGGATTTTAATTTAAATAAACATTGGTGGCAAATTAACGTTTCAAGCTATCATGGTTAGGCTCGCACTGAAGTGTGAACTGGTACTAACAATATGCTATCGAGTATCCCATTTCATACGGTGAGTGAGGGATCTGTAGACCCGAAAACAACCCCTAAATGCAAAGTACCTGCGACAAAACAAGTGTTTCTAAGCGGAAGTGACCATAGGTGGCCCATTTACTATAAAACCTAGTCTTAAGATTAATAATTATTTGTTTCTCATCATCCAGGACTCCGAGGGGCCATGTCTTTCGCACTGGCTATTCGCAACACGGTATCCGAAGCGAGGCAAGCGATGTTAACAACAACATCGCTAATAGTGATCGCGACTGTGGTGCTACAGGGCGGGGCCGCGTCGCACGCGCTCGCATACCTGCGCATACCCACTGGGTACGAGCTTAGGTTGAACGATCATTCCATTTTATATTGTGCATGCATATTAATACACTAATCACATTTATCCATTATAGCTAATTTGGGCAGGCTGAATTAATAATAATAATCACATTTCACCATTTTAAAGCAATTTTGGGCGGGCTGTTTTCAGTTATTTGACGTGTGTTAACGCAGAGATAAAATTTATGAGGAATGTGCTTTCGTGAAAGGAATATGTCTATTTTCGTAATTTAACACGAAGTGGGAACGCGTTCACGGCGTTTATGAGGGGGTGAGGTATGAAGTACGGCGGGAGCATGCGCGGGGCAACCGTCTTCCCCCCGCGCTTGTTGTTCGCGGACCTGATAGTACTTTTACACTTTTGCTACCAGAAATCTAATAGGCACGTCCGCACACTTGACCGGGTACTAGTAGGCATCGGTAATTATCTTGTATCGTTACCATTTATTGTTTTCTTAGTATGAATAGAAATACTGATAAGGATCACTGTACACTTGAACGGCTATCGGTATTGTCTTTATGGATACCACTTTATTTTTAAACAGTATAAGTTGACTAAAAATATGTCAACGTGCATTTGACTCGGTATGGGTAATACTATGCTTCGATAACAATTTAGGGTCAGCGTTCACTTGACTGGATATCGGTGATATCGGTATTGTTGTGTATCGATACTCATTTACGGGTAATGTACATTTGACCGGGTATCAAGTACCAGGAAAACATTTAAAAACGGTATAATATTTTGAATTAATTTTAAAATCTGTTTATTTATTGACTATTACGCGAAACAAAGTTATTCGGGTCAGCTAGATTATTATATTTTTTATATTTTATAAGTATTGATATCGGTATTTTCCTGTATTGATGCCAATACTGAAACAGTTACTTACTTACTAGTAACACAGTAAAGTTCGTACCATCCTAAAATAATAGTATGTATTAATTAGACAGATTTCCCAACCACTTTTTTTTTCTGTAAATGAAAAAGGTTGAATAAAGGGATAAGAATGGAATGAAATCAATAAATCTTTCTCAACTGCAGAAGGAATTGTATTTGTTGAGAATCTCCAAACACTCCATTGATGTACATTGGTCAAGTGAAAATTGAGTTCTGCAATATAAGTATATACTATTATATCTTTAAAAAGCACGTTGGTCATAATTAGTTACTCCCTTATGATTTGATAAATGAATTCCTTACGCTGATAAATTTACACTAGACGTAGCTATGGCACTTGAACAGGACTCACTGAACGCAATTCTGTTATATTTGTTTGTCCAACCAATGCTCGTAATCTGTAAAATAGTAAGTCTTCTATATTATTTTAATCTATCAAATGTAAGTAACCTCCAAATATGTATTCAAATCACACTAAAAAAATATTCAGGTTAGGTACCCTTATTATCGTTCCCAATAATATTAATAAAAATTATACCGATAGAAGTCAATGCCGACACCCGGTGTACGGTGACCCTTATTAGCATTTATATTCATAGGTACTAAGAAAACAATAAATTGTATCGATAGTAATCGATACGAGGTGATACCGATACTTGGTCAAGTGTACAGTGACCCTTATTAGCAATCCTCTTCGGGAAGCGTCTTTGTTGTAAAACTCTGTTATGATATTGCGATGTCAGACATCCACGCGGGGGAAGCCGCGAGCTGCAGCTAGCAAAGTATATGAAAAACTTCAGGCGCATTTTGTCTATGAATATCTCAAAAAGTAAAAAACTAAAAAGACGAAATTTATTTTTCAGATATTTTTACTTTCTACCAAGATTATGAAAAGATAATAAAAAACCGGCCAAGAGCGTGTCGGGCCACGCTCAGTGTAGGGTTCCGTAGTTTCTAGCCTGTAACAATAAGTGTCCCTACCACAGAGATGACCGACAGATCGTATTTGTGGAAAAAAACTAACCTTCGAGAAAAAACCTAAAACCTGAAATTTTTCAAAAACTGTTCAACCAATCTAGTTCAAAATAATTTTCCTAGAAAGTTTACATAAAGTCCTACTTATGAGATTTTTTTCAGATTTTTTAAACCATTGGTTCAAAAGTTAGAGGGGGGGGGACGCTTTGTTTTTTCCTTTCGGCGCGATTATTTCCGAAAATATTGATATTATCAAAAAATGATCTTAGCAAACCCCTATTAATTTTTTGATACCTATCCAACAATACATCACACGTTAGGGTAAAAATTAAAAAAAAAAATCACTCCCCTCTTTACGTGTAGGGGAGGTACCCTAATGTCGCCTCTACACATAGGCCAGCGCATTCGCCAGCGCGCTGGCGGTGCGCTTGCAAACGCGCTTGTGAGTAATCCACACATTGGAAGGTCGTTCAGTATGGTTTGGTTCGAGCCAATGTGCGGACGGATTCAAAATGGATGTAACAAACAAAGAAATAAACACACTTTCACATTTATAATATTAAAATAATATTAAAGTAGGATGCTCTTTGTGAAGTAAAACATTGTGAGGAAAACGGCATGTCCAAGAACCTTATTTATTTGGCACTTTTAATACATACAACATTTTTATTTTTATGGTACTTATTTTTTGGGTTCCACAGGCAGTTTTAACTCTGATAGAGCTCAATAAATTTAAATGTTTCCTCGTTACTCATATTGTTCGCCATTTTGTCAAGTTAGGTGTTAATTCGCCGCAAGAAAAAAACGTGCACTCCTGATCGCTGCTACAGTCAAACTGATCGCGCGGCCAATGTGTGGATGGTGCGCCAAGCTTGCGACAAGTGTCCTTTGATGTTTCCGACACCGCGCGGCAAGCTCGCAAGCGCGCTGGCCAACGTTCAAATACCTACCACCAGCGCGCGAACGCCCGTTCTACACATTGGACAAGTGCATGTGCCAACGCGCTTTTTTTTTTTTTTTTTTAAACCATTTATTGATAGAAAAATAAACATACATTAAGCATACAGAAGAAACACCACATAAATCGACACGATTTGATCGTGGTGCACATGCATTCTAGACGTCAAACAAATACTAGATAGATTAATATAAATTTTGTTGCATTACATATGAAATTACATTGAAAAATACATTAAGATGGCAAGTAAATTACACAACAGAAAAAATATGACGTACAATAGGGTACTTGTGGAAAAAAATATTTGCGATCACCTACTGTGCTGGCCGAGTCTTTATAAACGTGATATATAGTATGATTTTAATTGACGGTTAACATTTTTGCAGTTTATTTTATTTTTAATGTTATTATCTAATTTATTGATTAAACGTGGAATTATGTATGAGCATCTTCTTTCGCCATATCGGTTATTGGCTCTGATAGTACATAATTTATTTTGTGTTACTTTTCGTGTGCCAAGGTTGTGAGATGTAACTTTTTCAGTAAATGTTTTATTAAAAAGTTGTTCTTTTATGAGATGTACTTCTACTTTTTCAAAAATAGGTAACACATTGCAGTGCTTAAAAAGTTTGCTTATATCGTTTTCGTATTTCTTTTTTATTCTAGTTGGGACTATTTGTTTTAAGATGCGAATTTGAAGGTTGAGTATATTTTGTAAATATGTTTTATACGTTCTGCCATAGCTACTAAGGCCGTAGGATATAATCGAATCGACTAAAGTGTTGTATAGTAATAATTTTACCTTGTATGTTAGTCTGTTCCCTATTGCATATATTTTAGCTGCGAATGCGCGGAGTTTGTCACATACGGCTTCAATTTGTTTGCCCCAGTTGAAATTATGGTCTATGATAAGTCCCAAATATTTGTAATGATTCACAAGTTCGATCTGACTACAGTTAGAGCACGATAATGAGCATTGGTTATGCAAGCAAGAGTGACAATGGCAGATAAGCTGCGGCAAGGCAACTTGTTTCATATATGGAGACTTGATGTACAATAATTTAGTTTTACTTGCATTGATGACTAATCCCGCATTATGACACCACTTAGATATATTGTTGAAGTCGTCCTTGCCAACGCGTTGGCCTATGTGTAGTGCCGGCATAATAAAAATGTTTTCTCCTATTTTTATTTTTGCACTTTGTCGGCGTGATTGATATACATATACACGCACAGAGTGGCGAGCGCGACGATGCAGTACGTGTCTACTCGCGACGAGGGCTCGTGGCCGTCTGAGACAGCTACTTGTGCATCGTAGGCGCGAGCGCTGTATGTTTTAATTAATAATAAAAAAAAAGCTTATATTTTAGAAAAACCCTCTGTACTACCATATAGGATTTGACGTACAGTTTATGAAAATATAGATTTTATACTTGTTCTTCCCTTACAATCGCCGTAAAATTGTAAAATTGTAACAAATTCACGATTTTTAACGATTTTCAGGATTTTTTTTATCGAGGCAAATTAGTCTAATCGTGTTTCCACGTGTATGACAATACAAGGCATATCTTCATCTTTACGATGGTAGGAATATCATTCCATAGAATTAAGAGTTTGATACCAAAAAACTGTTTCAAAGACACCTCTGTCGCCATATTTTACGCTTCTTAACTTACCACTTCGTCTTAAGTTGTAGAATACAGTCAACTGTTACAGCCCGCCCTCAATCATTGTATTATAGTTTGACCGCAACCGCTTTACCGCGCCTTAGGTATGTGCACGGCGAGGGAGAGTACCGACCGTTCCGTTTCTTTCTAACTTCTTACTCGTGTTCTTTCTTACCCGGTTCCCACCTCACCGCACACATACCTAGGGCGCGGTACAGCGGTTGCGGTCAAGCTATAACACTTTGTTATTTTAGTTCAATATTAGCCATATTTATTTATGAATATCATCCATTATCTGTTATAATATTTTTTTTTATGGTTAGAAAATCAGTGGAAAAAATTATATTTACCTTATATAGGTACCTGTATACAGGGTGTCCCACTGTTGGTATACTAAGCTCAAAGGAGGTTATAGTTTTGCATACGCTGAGTGCGTAAAAAAATACTTATAAAATTCCAGATGCTTTTATTTTCAAATAGATGAATTCTTAAAACTCTATGTGTACACCCATAACAAGCAACCCGCCCAACTTTACCACCAGCACGTGAACTATCGTTTAAGATTATGTTTTCATAGACAAAATGCTCACATTAGAGAAGCGGTACATGCTGGTTGCGCGAAGCTAGAGAAGAAAACATGGATTTTCAGGAAAAATTAAGCAAAAAATTTTTGACGTAATTTTGTTGTTTAAGTATTTTTTACGTGATCACTGTATGCAAAACTACAAGTCCCTTCGCGCTTAGTATACCAATAGTGGGACACCCTGTATATAGGTAATTTTTAAAAGGTTGTTTGGTAATTTTAATTTTTAACCTATTCTTATGTGCTTCTAAATCTCCGAATCAGTGTGTAAAATTATTTGCAATTTTTAAACTCAAGATAATTTACCTTAACTACACAATTCTTTTACCATACACAATATTACAGATTATGTCATGTCATGACATAATTCTTTAATATTTTTCATCTCGTGTCTCCCCGTGAAGCTGTGCGGGCTCAATACTCGCAAAATACGACACTTAATTTACTCTATAATTTTTATTTAAAATTGTTAGTGAGTCTATATATATGTCTACAATCTACATGAATCCTGTTTTCATTTTTACAGTCAAGGGCAGAACGATGAAAGTGACGCTCTACCATTCAGAGACGTGAGAAATGTAAGTATATGGATATAAAAATATTATATTGCACGATGCTGGTATCTGAGCTAACTTAAAAATACACATTGCAAGTTTTTTTCTATTATCTCTATTCTATTCTGACGGCATATGGTACAAAGACAGTATTTAATATTATGTAAAAAAATAATAGTGCTAACAGATTGCTCTTGCTTAGCAAATTATATAAATGCACTAATTTTGTAGTACTTTATGCTTTGTTGTTACGTAATAGGTTCAGGTAATGTTTAGAAACATCGAATCTTTTTAGATTCATCACTTCGTTTACGAGATAATCAAATATTAGTTTAGTCGTCATTCAGTGTCTTGTTTCATAAAATGTCGCTTCACTCATTAGTAATGCATCCTCACAAAGTAAATTAATATATCCCAGAATTTCCAACAGATTGCTTTGCAATGTTCAGTGTTGCCATTTGAAAGAAAACCTTTTTTTTTTCAACACGTCCTTTAATTTATTTTCTTAGCTATATTTTTGTAAAGTTCAACGCTTAAAAACAATGATTATGACGTTTCCTAAACAAGAATTATTTTTTATGTTTTTAATTGTATTAACAAAGTGAGGTTGCATTATTATTTATTACCAGCAAATTGCGTAACGTACTCGGATCAGTACCGCGCATGTGATTAACAAACGATTATTGTGGCAGCTGTACCAGGCCACGGAGATGGGCAGCCCGGTATGTATATACAAGAGATATTTGCAGAGCTAATACGTGTGCTTCTGTTACCATTATAACATTCATATCCATGATAATACCTATCGTTTTAGGATACCATCCGACGCTAATAATGCCTGAGAAATTTCCGCGAAGCAATTTTGTGAAAGTATTCTATTTAATTTTCGCACGAATTTACTAATCTGTTTTCAAAAATGGAATATTATACAATTTTTATTTTAAAATAAAAATATTTGTCACCAGCCTGCGGAAATAAGTTTGGGGCTCCGAAATTTGGACGGACATACTGGCAGTTGTGACAGAATATCTGTAAGCCGCTTTTATTGCATGCGGAAATTTTGATGGTTTCTAACCATTCATTAATAATCGCATTATTGCATGATTATCTTCTTTAACTTTTAATATTTTTTCTTACCTGAGCAATAATATTACCGAGAATAACACTGACATTTCACTGGTATAGTGCGCTTTCTTTGCATGTTTTATGCTGAAAAGGAAATTGATTACTACTTATTCTTTCTTGTCTGTCATCTTTTCAACTTACGAATATTTTATCTGTATTTCTTACATGTTACACTGCAGTATTAATTTGCATGAAACATACAAAAGAAGATTGAAAAGGCACGCATTATGCAATACTGCATGTTATATTATGTTCAATTTCTTTGGTTTTAATGTCTAGAGCGGCCGCATGGTAGTTAAGTGGGGCAAAGACGAGAGCGGAGTGATAATGCCTTGGCAACTAAACTATCAAGAAGTATGTAATTTACTTTTCTTCTTTTATGTGTTGTACTATACAAATGCATGTGCTGCATCCAATTTATTTATGTTATCTCTACTTTTTTTCTAAATGTGTTTCATTTGATTTAAATTCATATCTTGCCATTGGAGAATATTAAAATATTCGTAATTGCCCCTTTTCAATAAACTTTACTTATCCTTTACGCTTAACCAAATGTGTTAATTCTGACCTTCCTCAGTTTCTAACTTTGTTTTGTTACTTCATGTTAAATCAAAACTCCTAACCTTTTCTCATTGCGTTATTTTTGTATTCAACAGGATAGCCAGCGAGGCAGTGGTGACAATGGTAGTGAGAAGGCCAGACTGGCCAAGCTCTGGGGTGCTATAGACTCGCGTCTACTCAAACCTCTGCTAACACACGCGAGACCACCGCTAACAGAGACTTTGCCAGCGTTCTTCAGACCTCTAGCACGTTTATTGACCACCACACGGCAATATACCCAAGGGGTGAGTAATTTTTATGAATTAATTGCTTTAGGATAGGAAAATACAAAAATATAGTCGCAGGTCACTCCTCACTGTAGGTAATTGGTAAACGACACGCCACCGAAAAAAATGGTAGTAATACTTATAAATAACGATTAGGTACCTAAAAAGTATTTTTTAAGAATATCCAATTTCGATTTACTTAATCTCAAGCTTCTGTTGTTTTTCTGACGTGATATTTATTAAACTTCATTTCTCAGTCTCTTCAGTTATTTATAAAAAATATTTAATTAATTTTTCAGGATAATAATGGTCTTCGAAGGACCGATTCAGACTCCGACTTGTGTATTGATGAGCCACAGCCTGTTCCTACAAGTATTGACCCACAGGTATTTTAAATGTAATAATAATTAATATGCCTCATTAGTTATTTGCTTGAGCATTGGCTTTATATTCATATTTAGTTTATTCTTGAAGTTATTTACTACTATACATTTTCTTTTTTGGTTGCAGCTATCTTTTAGCGTTCGGAATGGATATGGGAATATATAAGTTTTTATCGTTATCGATCATCGACTGTGATATAAGGTCTTAAACAGTAATTTAATTAGAAAATTTTAACATTTGTTTTTAATTATTGCACGCAGCAACTTTGGCCAGGACTAGTGGACACACGGATTTCTGTAGAAGGTATAACGGGAAGTAATATATAAATGATGTTTGTGCGATTGCTCTTTGTGCCACGAATTTTTAATGAATTTGAAAAGTCGCGACTTCGATTTAATAGCGTATTTCCGGTGTTGTGGAATACGGTAGCTTTCGGAATGTCCAAGCGCGTAGTTGTACAAGCCGTGTTTAGTTTTTTGTAGATAATTATGGGTTTTAATTGTCGCGTCATGGAATGAGACCAGAATTTACTTATTCGGGTATTTTATTTTTACATAAAAATCTCACTTTATATTATAAATTTATTTTAATATGTTAGATAAGATATCGCATTTAGTCTCGATCCATGACCGATACATTGAAACTCCAATTTAAACCAGAAATATAACCTCCGATTATAAATATTTCTATTAGATAGGTACATTGAATTTGTACGCATTATCTCTTTTCATCTTGATCTTAGTGTATTTCTTTTGATAGTTGTAAGATAAAATCTTTCTTATGTATCTATTTGAAAGCACATTAAATAGCTTTATGTGTTGTGTGCAAATTATTTATTAAAGGACACTTAGCACTTATGTAACTATTGTATTTTCTTAAAGATAACACAACAGTGCACATGAAATTATTATTATCCATGTCAAAGATTTTTCTTTATATTTCTTAAACTGGAAGCTACTTTTGATTGTAATCCATTTAATGGACATATTACGAGTTCAGAAAGGTTGTTTAATATTTGTTATTGTTAATTTATTAACCATACACGTCCCTCATTTGGCTTGTAAAGCGTAAAAAATTTAGGATTGTATTAAATTGAATTTGTTTTTTATTTTTAAGCATTTGTCCATCAGAAATTTTTATTAAGTAAGTAACAAAGAAAATGTAATAAAATCGGTTCAAAACAATGTCGACCAATACTTATGAAATATAATTTCTGTATAATAACATTTGTGCCATCTAATACTATGAATAAATTGATAACAATCATATTCATTTGTTTACAAATACTTCAGCGTAAATAATTCATGACATTCATAATAAAGTACCTATTATATTTTAAGCTGAACATCTTCTTAATTACTCTATTAGACTCATATTAGACTAGATATTTTAAAGATAAAATCCTAATAAAATAAAACCTAAAGTGATAGAAATAGTTTTGCTCAAAATGCAAGTAATTTTAATTTATAGATCAGAATAATTTTGGTAAATATTATAATGGATGGATAAATTATCGATCTGAATAAGCTTTTTCCTTTAACAACTTGGTTGTTGGTTGCTTGAGCAAGTAAAAGAAACAGCAAAATTTAATATCTATTTTGTATCCAATTTGGTAACCACTCAACACTGTGACCAACATTTCATATAATGTTTAAATGATTATCACAAATTTATAACCTTTCGTTATTTAATTGAATTGTTTTAAACAAATGTGATTTTATTATCTCAATAATTGATTTTTCACCAAATTTTTAAAGAACATTTGTAATATTTAATAAAACTGAACCAAATATCTTGTGTTTAATTTTATTAACAAAATTTTATGATATCATTCCATTTTACATACTACATTTTAAGCACCTGTAGTTTGTTTTTTCAACAACATCCTGATTTCATCTGTGATTTCAAATTTTGGGCCATGTCCAGGAATTATCCAATTTGCTATATCAGCAATCTTTGTTCTATTTGTCAATTGTTTGGCAGGATCCTCTGATCCTGCTTCTTGCCAAATGCTTTGGTTATTAATATCTTCATACTTCTCAAACAAATCACCTTTAACAAATAATAGTATGAATTTAATTGATCACAGATACACACAACAAGAATACTGATAGAATCTTACCAGCAATTGCTATATTCTGTCCTTCAGATTTGACTAGAACTGTTACATCTGATAGAGTATGACCAGGTGTTGGAATTATTTTAACAAAATCATTTATCACATACTCTTCACCTAAAATGTAGTTAAAGTGTTATGCATTATACATACACTAAGTATTACACTTCAATTTAAATTTTTACTAACCATTTTCAAATGGATGAATATAGTACTTATCTCTAAATGATATGCTAAAACCGACTATATGGGTTGCTTTAAGAAAGAGATTATTATTGCCGGTATGATCTGAGTGTCCATGTGTTGATACCACAAAATGTATATCATCAGGGGTTAATTGATGTTTCATTAGAGCTTAAACAAATTCAATGAAAAGTTAAGTAAACACACAACATAGTACAAACAATCATCATCATTTATGCAATCATTTTATACCAGTCAATATTATTTCCGAGTCCCAGGGAGTCATGGTATCAACAATTATATTGTGAGGACCTTTTACCAAAGTACATGAACAATTTGCCATCATTTCACCCTCATTATTAATAAAGGAATAACCATCATGCAAAACAACCACTTCACACATTTTGGAATATCCCTAATATCTGTTTTTTTAACGAGAAAATTAATCAATTCCACGAAAAGTGAACTCTTATCCTATATTGTATGATATTCTTCTATAAATATAAGTATTTCGTATATTTAAACTATATTTAATACGAATAATACTTTGTATGCAATCGATCAGCTGTTACACAAAGAGAATATAATCACTACGTTTTAAGAGACGGCACTCAGTACTTCGATTTCGAGCTCACGCACACATATGCATGCCTTATCTACCCGTGAATCTTATATACCAACATAGAGAAGTTCACGTCAAAAATGACCCACATTGCTACCAACATTTGAAAATTTACGTTGCTAGTGATGTCCCTTTAGGAGTACTAGTATCGATAAAACTTCATATCGATATCGATAAAATTATCGATGCTCGGTACAACACTACTAACTCTCATTCATAGTTTCTTATTCAAATTTATAGGAAGGAAAAATAAAACATCAACAATGTAGATCAATAAGTTTATTATGTATAACATTTTTATATAATATTAAAACTCACTGTTAACAGCAAAAATGAATAATTTCATTTGAATTTTACTGAATCTTTAATTAGGCATGTAGGATTTAATTCGGCTTCAATAGTAACTGTGTGAATACAACTAGATTCACATTTTATTCTTGTCCTTGAAATGTTTAGTGGGATTTCTGTTGGATAATCTCGTTCTAAATTTCGATTCCAATATTATATTATGCATGGTTGCCGTTCGGTTCGCCATATTGGAATTATACAGCGAGCATGTACCCCAATAGAGGCGAAATGTTACTTCTTTTGTTTGAAAATGATTTCGCCAACAGACATCTGCGTTCATTATGCGCTGATTGGCTGACTCAAGGTCAAACAGCACTCTAGAGATGGGGTAGTGCGCAAACATGATATCGATAACCAATGCATTAGTATAGTTGTTATAGTGAATATTAATTACGTGTTTTCTTATGAAAATAAGTATATTTAATAAGTATATTTTAATTATAATTATTAACATTAAATAATAGCTGTTACCCGTAACTTCATCCGTTTATAATTAAGTCATTTATCGCGCTTTCTAATAGGAAACTATAAAGTAATCATTGTGTTACTTCAGTGTCCTTTCTACCTATAAAATAGTATTTGTCTGCAACTTCATTAGCGTGCTTGAAAGTGAAACAAGCAAGAAACAAACATCAATGCTTTCTTATTTATAATACATATTACATAGTAAGAAGTTAGATGCTATGCATGTCTATCTGTCTAAACATTGTGCGCATATGATCTATAATTATAAAAATACAAAAAATATGAGATACAAAAAAAAAAAACAAAAATTTGGGTAAACTATTTCTTGTATTGGAATAAAAAACAATTAAACAGCATGGAATCTAACTGACATACCTTAAGTTGAAAATCATGAAAAAATATATATTTTAGCATCAAAAACTTTGAGTGAGGTTTAGGAGTAAATGAGCGTAGAAAAATTTTTTTCATCGTATGTTACTTCTTTGTAACTGAAATGTTAAGGCAAGCTTATAAAACATAGTTTGAAAAAAAAATAAAAAATTCAACGCTACATAAAATACAAACGAAACTAATCTTTATAAATCTGCAAGCGACATTCCATCTTAAGGAGGTAAAATTTTTTAGTCCACCGTACCTTCATTAATATTCTTTAAAATCTGTTAAAAAGTCAAAAAGAAATTTCTAAATATTCTTACTCTCACGTCAATATCGATACACTTGATTCTTTGTATGCAACACTAGTGATAAGAGCGAAGACTAGGAAAGAGATGGCATAATACGGATTGTGTTATGTGCAAGCAAGACGCATAGACGATAGTTCGCCGGTGTCACTTCACATGTCCAGTTTTACTTGAGCCGTAAGAAAATTTTATAAAATAGTACATTTAAACTGAAAACGTACCGATGAAAGGTTATTCCGTCTGTTTTATAATTTGATGTTCTGCTATTTTTACCACACCACCGAATGGAACAGCACGCCATTATGAAACTATTTAATGCAATTTTATTTCTTAATATAATGAGACGTACGCACAGATCTAATACTGGTTTTGTACTGTTTGAGTGATAGCGAGCGCCGAGCGCTAATATTTATAAGTGACAAATCACTTAACAGTTTCGGAGGCGGATGGACCGACATTTCGCCTCTTCCTCTATTGGGGTACATGCTCGCTGGAATTATACAAGAACTAAGAAGAGCCGTTGTTTTCTTTGCACATAATAAAATCTCCTCTCCAATTGATTCTTCAGCCAGAACATGTATTAGAGAAATTTTCTCATAAATTGTTATGTAATTATTATATTTTATCCTCCTTTATGAACAGTCATTGGGTTACATATTGCAAATATTGATTCGCAATCACAACACACACATAACACTTTTTTCACTTTTGGCAGAAATAACAACAAATTGGAAGAGCAGGCTCAGTTAAATATATTTGGGATAATTCAATGTACAGTTAATAGCCGAGTAAATAACAAAATCTACGATATACGACGAACAAATTTTGTAAACAATCCTCTTGCTCTATCCGAAAACAAACAATAAACGCCATTTTGAATTCAAATTTCATACAACAAATCAACATCAAGTTGTCTATGACCATTGACAAGAAATCGAAGAAAGAAATAAATAATTTATTCATGTACCAAGTTAAAACTAAAATGTACAAAAATAAGGTTAAAAAAAAGAAGAAATATTAATAAATAATTAAAACTAAATTAATTTTAAAACATAGATATTATTAAATCGGAGAGGCCAACATTAGAAATATTTTTTATTTTTTCTAAATGGTGGCAAACTATATTCACGATTAGCTTTTGGAAAAGTACAAAATAATATGAACTCTATATCAATCGATTGAAGTTTAAAATTGCTTGATAGTGTAAGCCTAACCAAAACGATGTTCTAAGTGTCGGCCCACTGCTGTTACATATGATCAATTGTCATACTTGGAAGTTTATAAACAGCTGACACTGACATTATACCTGTAAACAGATGATCAATACTCCCAAATTCTAAGGAAATTTTGCTCACATTGTGTGGAAACAATTTGATCAAAATGTTTATATCAAACATGTCATATGAAAGAAGTCTAATGTATTCCATATCAATTTTGGTTGTTTGGTCGTCCTCAATTTAGGATTAGGATTTTTCCATGCCAAAGTTTTTATTTAATATAAAAAGCTAACACCTGTTTATAAAAAAAAAGACTATTCAATTAATATATTTTAATATAAATGAAAATGATTTATAGAGTAAATATAAATATATTTATATAAAGTTTACTAATGCCTACTGTATCGTTTGGTCAAATTTATAATCTTATGACTAGTAACACTTACTAGGTGATCCGTCCCTTTCTTGAGCTGTCTTTGCCGGTTATTTTTAGGTTAAAATTCTAAAATAAATTCAAGAAAGCAGCAGTGATACGTTTGTCATGTAGGTTATTTTAATGAGAAAACGTGCGCAGAACTTAATTAAAGAAATATTTAAGATAATTGCGCACTTATCCTCCTTGAAACCCCTTTGTCAAGTGGCTTAGTCCCATTGTATTCTTTGTTTACCAAGTGTTATGAAACAGTAAAGAAGCACTGTCGCTAAAGCAGCGTCAGGCAAATTAACAATGTCGGGAGATGTACAGCCGAGAAAACGTAAAGATAAGAAAAGGAAAAAAGGTCAGTATTGATTTGATTTATTTTATTCTTCACAAATCTAGATGAATATTATTCCGTTCTGTATGTGTTACAGATGAGCTTGGCGTAGAAGAACCTCGTGGCACAGCTGCTGCTCTCGGCGAAGGCGATGTTTTCATACACACTTACCAAGATCATGGCACTGGTGGACATTGGTGTGCTAAACTAATATTCTTTTCACTCCTGGCTGTCTTAGTTACATTAATTGGACTTATTATATTGGAAAATAGAGGCCTTAGTGAATGTAAGTATTAATCTTCAAACATATTTGCTCTATAAAGCATACAATAAAAATTATTATTGCACAGTTGCTTTGTTATTGAGTTCAAAAAATAAAAAACTTCACAAACAATGGGTCATAAGTATTTGGAAAATAAAATAAAAAATATTTTATATTATTAAGTTTAATTCGTGATTATTTTATTACAGTGGAAGCTAATGCTGTTGAGTCCCGATACTCTGGGGTTTTAGAAGGTTGGATTGAGGATGTTCCAGATGATGACCACCATGATGAACATACTCTAGAATTGAAACATCCGGTAAGCAGCTAATGTACAATCAAAATCAAATATTATTTCACATGAGGGTCAATTTTCATACTATCTCAAATTTATAATCTATTCTAAATCACAATTCTATAATTCCAACATGGAAGCTCTGCTCAGATATTTTGTTTAAAAAAATCAATTCATACCTGTTCTACCTTTTTATTATCATTCTGTCTTATTTTTTGAAGAAACATCAATATTACATTTTCATTTTTTATTCAAACTATTGATTCAATTTATTATTTATTAAGTGATTTACTACATATACTTATTACACAGACACATTATCACCATAATATTGATTCAAGGCTGCAGAAAATTATATCTTTGCTTTTAATTAAATTAAATTGCTGAGCACCTGTATTAAAGTTACATTGCAACCCAAAATATAAAGGCAAATATTTTTTCTATTAATTAATAAAATGAATAGTAAGTTAACTTACTAAGAGGGAAAAAGTTGTTGTATTAAATATCAAAAACCTTAAGTTTTTAAAATTCTACTCTTATTTCAAAACAAATGTGTTTCAAGTGCACATTACAGATTCTTAAATAAATTTTGAATACCTATTGTACCATACTGTTTGTAAACATCACAAGGATGATGAAGATTTACATGATGATGATCATGACGATCTGCATGATGATGATCATGAAGATGTAGAAAGTGATCATGAAGAGGAAGATGATGAACATGAAAGTGAGGAAGTTGATCATACTGAGGAAGAAGATGCTGATGAAGTACAAAGTGATGATGAACAAGAACAAGAGGTGATTAATAATAGCTTTGAGTTGCATTAATAACCTTTATTTATGTATTTTTTCACTACAATTTTTGTCTTTATTGTTAACATATGAACAGGAGGATGAATCTATTGCATATAGTGCTTACCGAAACATTTATGAAAAAATCATAAAGAGCAGTAATATAGATAAGGATGATGCAAATGATGAATTAGTTGATGAACATGTTGAACAAGATGACGACGATGCAGATGAAGATGATGTTGAAAATGATATTAATGAAGACGATGATGAAAACGAAAGTAAAGAAGAAGATAATGGTGATGATGATGACAATGAAACAAATGAAGATGTTGATGATGAAAACCAAATCGACGAAGAAAATAATGATGATGGAGGCAATGATGATGAAAATGAAGTAAATAACGATGATGACAATGAAAGTAATGAAGAAAATGATGAAAATGAAGTGGAGAGTTTTAACAATGACGAAGTTGATGAAGACACATGGCAGAATGATGAGGTTCTCAATCATATTAAATGAGTTCCAGTTTTTGTTTAGTTTGGGGTTCCATAGTCAAGTATTGATTTCTAGTTTTTTTTTTATCCATTGTATTAAATTAATACAGTATCTAATATCTATGGAACCCTGTGGTGTGTGCACTGTTATTTTGTAATCGTGATAATCTTTAAGAGATACTAAAAACAATCATATACTTATCTTTTGGTTTATTGGCAATTAACAGCATTGCTTTCTAAATTTAAATTTAACCAAGAATTATTTTGAAGTGATATAATAACATGATATCTATATATTTATTACTATTTTTTATGAAACATGTTAAAATTAGACATATAACATGAAGTATTTAACAATAATTTAACCACACTCTTAAAAGCATGTGCTTTTAGACCTGTATCAGTTTTATTGACTGGATTTTGTTTATGAATTTTTTGTTAACATAATTTGTAAGTAATATTATAATACCTTTTACATTAACGAGAATAATGCGAGTTGTGACTTATTAACTGAAATTGATCGCGTTTATTTTGTTAGATTTATATAATTTACTATGTCGAATGAATTAAGTATTATTAATAAATTAATTTGTCTATTTGCTAGAAGGCTCTATCTATATAGTTATATTAAAAATATCTCCACTTATCACAATCTCGACTGACGCTAGAGGCCCACCACAGATTCAAACCTCATGTACAGAAATAAAAAGTTTCACATTTATTTATCTTTAAATTGGTCAATAACAAATTTCATTACAATCCTACCTCTGTTCATTTACGTAATAGAACAACAAAAGTTTTAACAGATAAGTTGTAACTTTTTTTTAAATATTCGTGTTGGTAGGAAGATAATAGAAGCCGTTGCTCGATTAATTTTGTCATAATATTTTTTTTTTTTTAATTCATAGTACATAACAAACCCAAATACAGTCGAATAGAGAAACTCCTCCTTTTTTGAAGTCGATTGATAATTGATTTGTCTTTTAGGTCGAAGATAACGAAAACGATGACGATGATGACGATGAAGAAATCGTTGAAAAGATCGAACGAGAGATATCTGATGAGGATATTATATCTGGAGAGGTTACCAATATGAATGAAATGAAGGAAGATGATGACAATGATGATGATGGTAATAACAAAATCTTTATTTTACAAAACCTTATATACTCTCATAAACTAGAATAAGCTCTGTATATGAAAAGCCAGTGTTCATCTTTATCATCACTACATAGTATAAAACAAAGTCGCTTTCTCTGTCCCTATGTCCCTATGTCCCTTTGTACGCTTAAATCTTTGAAACTACGCAACGGATTTTGATGCGGTTTTTTTTAATAGATAGAGTGATTCAAGAGGAGAGTTTATATGTATAATAACATCCATAAAATAGTGGTGAAGTACTGTTATTATTGAGGTTTCTAATGTGATGTCGTAAATTTTTACATTTTTTCCGCTTACATTGCAAACGCAGGCTGAACCCTACGAGTTTTATCAAAATAATGTACTAAGTATTGTACACATTGAAAAGGTCTACAGAAAAGTCCGCGATGGTATATGTCTATCTCTTATGGATAACCCACAATAACTTTTTTTTGTCATTTACTTTTTACGACAAATAATGGTTAATTTTCGAAGCGATTTTAACCAATACAGCATTAATCCTTAACCAATTAAATACCTTGAATACATTGTTAATTTAATATAGATCTATATGGCCCTTTACACCGTATGATTTAAGTGAATATTTTCGAAGATATTACAGATTTAAAAATTGCGGGACGTTCACGTAGCGTTTGCGGCGGTACCGGCCGGCCGCCATTGCACCCGTGCGAAGCCGGGGCGGGTCGCTAGTTAATGTATAAATTTTAAGGGTGTAAGCAAAAAATTGAGGTTGCTACAAGGGGTTATAATACTAAAATTGAATATTTTCAGTAGTTAAATTAATTTATGACTGCTTGCCTCTGGCTTCTAGTCCTTTATGTTGCAAACATTACAATAGTAAACTTTGACTATATGTTTTCTAATAAAGCAGGATTATTAAGTTGAATTTCTAGGAACATTTTTTTCTCACAAACAGATGCATCAAAAGAAGAACAAGAAGAAACAAAAGAAGATGCGACAGAAGATGACGATGAACCACCAGTCGAACGCATCACAATACCACCAGCTGGCAAGCCATACACAGAAGTAAGTTTATATTCAGCTCATTTTGTGCAAAATATGTTGTTTTGCACGAAGCCGAAATCTCAGATACTCTATAGTATAGCAAAAAAATTGAGTCTATATAAACCATAACCATTCTAGCATTGTGTCTTTTTTGCGGTAAAAAACATATTATTATTGTGACTGTGGTGTGATTGTTACTGCTTAAAATTATTATTATACTTTCTGCATTTTTCCATTATAAAGATGAAACTTCTATATTATCCAAACTACTAGTAATCTATTATCATATCATATACTATTATCTCCTTGAAGTCTCAACTTAAATATTATTTTTTTAACAGATTGAAGAAGAACCTCTTCAAAGCACACCAGATACCCTCGCCGCAGAGGAAGAATACGAAAGACAACAAGAGGAATTAAGGCGGGAACGTGAAGCACAGGCCTCACAAGGCAGTGAGTATAGTCATAGACATTTGTTTTTTTTTATCTTTTTTTTTTCGCTTCCCGCTTTATTAATACTTTTAACACGATTAATTAGAATGTGCCTGATGTTGTGTGGTTAACTGTGGCATTATTTGCATATTTTACTAAACATAAATGTTTGAAGAAATGATAATGTGTTGTGAAAAATTCCTCTTTGAGTCAATTTAAATAAAATTCTACGTATTTTAAGTGTTGCACTAAATACATATCACGAAACTAACCTTGACTAATTCTTAAATTTTATATTCGAAGTAAAAAAACTTATACTAAGAATAAAAACATTCCAATTTTTGTAACATCCAGTTTAAATAAAACATTTTCTATCATTTTGAAAACAAATAACTATAAGTAACATAAAGTATTCAGCATCCAAAGGCACTCGCTTTAAAAATGTTAAATCAGAAAAGCGAAATATGGTTTTT